>JBCFYV010000390.1:0-83396 GCA_039000515.1 Timema cristinae | reverse complement strand
GAAGGGTGCCAACGAGTACTGTAAACAAGAAACCGACAGCTTCCACATCATTCTTCTTGACAAATGAGCCTAACCTAAGTGAGCAGATGCAACGGTTCTGAAACAAGAAGAGTTTGTACCTTTCCCGTGCACCGACGAGGAAAGGTATTGCAAGCAGCACTTTATAGAGAATACATCAAGGGATGAAACAGGACGTTTCGTCGTGCGTTTGCCTCGAAGGACTGACCACGCCTCATTGGGTGAATCCATCATCGGTGCCAAGAACATATCCCGACATCTGGAAAGGAAATTCTGCAAGGATGAAGTTCTTCGAGAAAATTATGTAAAGTTTATGGAGGAATACCAGGGCTTAGGCCACATTAAGCTGTTGCCTGCACCTCATTCATAGTCAAGGTCAGAGTGCGATGCTACTATGAAACCAACGTTCTACTTATTTAATCATGCTGTCCACAAGGAAAGTAGCACGACAACAAAGACACGGGTCATCTTTGGTGCGTCTGCTAAATCATCAAGCGGAGTATCATTAAATGATATTCTCATGGTTGCTCCCACCCTATAACATGATTTACAGTCTATAGTATTGCGTTTCAGAACACATACATATGCAATGACTGCTGATATCACTAAGATGTACAGAAAAATTCGCATAGACTCAAGAGATTGTAATTTACAATGCATATTATGGTGCTTAAACACAGAGGCATCATTAGAGCACTATCAGTTAAAAAGTGTAACATATGGTACATCATCTGCTTCTTTTCTTGCAACCAGATGTCTCATACAGTTAGTTAATGAAGCATCCGTTAATTATCCCGAAGCGTCAGAAGCTATCAGAAGGGATATGTCTATGGATGACCTTCTGACAGGACATGATAATCTTTACAGGGCTAAACAGTTACAGCAAGATCTAATTCAAACACTGTAAAGGGGTGGATTCCAACTCCACAAATGGTATGCAAATCACAACTCTCTACTTGAAGTAATCCCAGATCAGAAGAGAGAAACGCAACTACCATTAAAGTTCAACCATTCTGAGGGAGTAAAGACTTTGAGTTTGTTGTGGCATCCTTCACTGGATGAGTTCCAATTTGATATATGTGTGAAGGTTCATAATGGTCCAGTCACTAAAAGGATAGTACTAAGTATCATATATTTGATCTTCGATCCACTTGGTCTTCCAGGACCAGTAATTTTTCGTTGCAAGAGATTTATGCAGTGCTTATGGTCATGTCCTTTGCAGTGGGATGAGGTGCTTCCCATAGAACTGCAAGAAGAATGGAGTTTGCTCTACGATCAAATGCCACTCCTAAGCAAACTAAAAATACTACGATTGGTTAATTGTCATGGAACTATAACCAACATCCAAATACACGGATTCGCAGATGCTTCCGAAGCAGGGTTTGGAGATTGCTTGTATCTTCGCTGTATCAACAAAGAGGGTGACATCAGCGTACATGTTCTGTGTTCTAGGTCACTGGTGGCACCCCTGCAGCAGATACCACTGCCACGTTTGGAATTATGTGGTGCTTTACTTTTAGTCAGACTTGTAAAGAAGACTGAATCATCGTTAACTCTACTCGTTAACAGCATACATCTGTGGACAGATTCTACAGTTGTATTCGCATGGCTGGCAGCAACACCTACAAGATGGAAGACCTTCGTAGCAAACAGTGTCTCAGAAATTCAACATTTAACATCATATTGTGATTGGAAACACGTTCCAAAACAATGCAATCCTGCTGACATCCTGTCCAGAGGAGCAGCTCCAGAAGACCTTTGCAAACACAATAAATGGTGGTATGGGTCAGATTGGCTGGCAAAGGAAGGTGATCAATGGCCTCAATGTAAGTATATTACTCCCGAGGAGGAGACAACTGAACGTAAGAGCCAAGCAGTGTATATAGCAGTGACACACAATCCTGAGGAAATTGTCATGAGATTCTCATCATTAATCCGATTGCAGCGAGTAATAAGTTATTGTTTTCGCTTCATAGCCAAGGCAAGAAAACAGCAAATTATACACCAAGGTCCGATAACGGTGAAGGAGATTCGAGCAACTATGTATCATTTCATCAGACAGCTAAAGCTATCATCATATCTACAAGTGGTTAAAGATCTCAAAGATCTTAAAGAAATTGGAGGAAAGAGCGCTCTTCGCAATCTTCATCCATTCCTTGACGAAGACAGTACTCTACGAGTGGGAGGTCGATTGCAACATGCTGAGGTTGAGTATGACCAGAAACATCCTATCATCTTGACAGCAAGCTCCAACCTCACAAGATTTATCATCCAAAATGAGCATCTAAGACTACTTCATGCTTGTCCCCAGTTGTTACTTGCAGCTCTCAGACAACGATATTGGATAGTGAATGGCAAGAGTGTTGTACGCCACATAGTCCACAAGTGTATGAAATGCTTCAGGTTAAAGGCAAGGGCAGCACAACAACTGATGGGGAGTAAGGGAGAAGTGCAGTCACGGGGGCACACATTAATCAAGAGTTTAATGGTTCCTGAGATGACACGATAGGTATGTTTATGTGAGATGGGGAGGTAGGGAGGTGGGGGGATGACTGAGAGATGTGATGTGGGTTTGGGAGGCTTCCTGAGGGGTGGAGGGGGAGACTTATATATTTTTTTGGTGCGGCTTTCTGCGACACTCGTTTCCTGAGATGAGGGGGGATGGGTGGTTGGAGCACCTGAGAGGGAGACTTACTCGTTGTCTATCACGCGGATGACAGAGAGAGGTGACGAGTCATGGTTCTTCCTCTCTCTCTCTCTCATCAGAGGTGAGGCAGGGTTGAGTGTTCTCTCTCCCGACGAGCCGGCGAGTTTTTTTCTCCTTTGGTGCACAACACGAGGGATGTGGGGAGGGGATGACTGAGAGATGTGAGGGGGGAGACTATTTTTTTTGGTACGGTCAGATCTAGATGTCCCGGGTTCAATCCTCGGTACTGTACATATCTTGGAACAGGCTACAGATCCATAGGTCCCAGGTTGAATCCTCAGCACTTTCACAGGAAACAACCTAATGGAACAGGCTACAGATCTAGAGGTCCTTGGAGCATGTGATGGTGAGATGGGTCGGGTGTGGAGCAGCTGACCTTTGGGGTTGTCTCTCGCACTGCCTGGGTGTTTTTTCTCCCTCTCTCATCATCGTGACGTAGCGTATAGACCCTATGAGTAGGGTTGTACGGTGCTCACACGGTAAAGTGTGACAGGCTAGGCTTGACGTAGTGACTGGGGTGCACAGGTGTGCCAGCTGCACTTGAAAGAGCCGTATATTCTCATAACAGTCAAGGTATTTTATCTGATTCATGCTCGTACGGTCTGGCTGTTTTTTCTCCCTATCATTGTGAAGTAGCGTATAGACCCTATGGGTAGGGTTGTACGGTGCTCACACGGTAAAGTGAGATAGGCTAGGCTTGACGTAGTGACTGGGGTGCACAGGTGTGCCAGCTGCACTTGAAAGAGCCGTATATTCTCATAACAGTCAAGGTATTTTAGAACATAAATTTCTTTCTATGTGACATGCTTAGAATCAAGATACTTTGTGTTGAGTAGTTTTCACATTGAGGGTCTAGATCCGTGTACTTTGTGGGAGGGGGAGGGAGAGAGGCGTGGCTTGGAGCCTATAAATAGGGGTGGTCAGCCCTTTTTTTGTTGAATCATTAACCGGTAGCTATATTAGCCATGGCATCAGAATTTGTGGCTGCATTTTTGACGGAGTTGGAAAGTAATGAAATACTTCCGCGTAAATTGACTGACTTGCCATGCGTACCGTATTTCTTCAATAAAATCGGTAAATACTCTATTCGGTCGTCGTATACTTACTGTGCTCAACGCCAAGTATCAAGTTTGGCTGCCGCGAAGATTTTCGACGCTTAGTGATGCTCAGATAGAAGATATCTCGAAAGAGGATCTACTACTTGTTTACAAAGGTCTCTCTACCGCCACCAAAACAGCCATCCTGAACTTTGAAGGTAAGTGTGTGTGTGTATGTATATGTGTATGTGTATGTGTATGTGTATGTGTATGTGTGTGTGTATGTGTGTACGTGTGTATGTGTGTATGTGCGTGTGTGTGTATGTGTGTGTGTGTGTATGTGTGTGTGTGTGTGTTAGGATAACCGTACTTAATCTAAGTCAATAAACATTGAATTGTTTTCAGGTTAAATGTGAATAGTTTTTTGAAATATCAATTACTCAATTGCTCAAGATTATTTATTAAAAGTGACACTAAATATAAGTTACTTATTCAACATGAATTACGCGAATAGGCCTAATCTTGTTTTCAGGTTAAATGTGAATAGTTACACCCTATCTCTATCTTGAGCTAGTTCTATCCAGTCCATATCATTACACCCTAGCTCTATCTTGAGATAGTTCTATCCAGTCCACCTCATTACACTTTATCCTTATCTTGAGATAGTTCTATCCAGTCCAACTCATTACACCCTAGCCCTATCTTGAGCTAGTTCTATCCAGCCCAACTCATTACACCTTACCCCTATCTTGAGCTAGTTCTATCCAGTCCACCTCATTACACCCATTCCTTACTCGAGTTAGGTCTTGCGATGATTCTTAGGGTTAATTAACTAAATTGGAGTAATATATCAATTACTCAATTGTTAAAGATTATTTATTAAAAGTGACACTAAATATAAGTTACTTATTCAACATGAATTATGCGAATAGGCCTAATCAGACCTAAAAAAAATAAACAATTAACTTGCGATGATTCTTAGGGTTAATTAACTAAATTGGAGTAATATATCAATTACTCAAATGTTCAAGATTATTTATTAAAAGTGACACTAAATATAAGTTACTTATTCAACATGAATTATGCGAATAGGCCTAATCAGACCTAAAAAAATTAAACAATTAACTGGCGAAGATTCTTAGGGCTAATTAACTAAATTGGAGTAATATATCAATTACTCAATTGTTCAAGATTATTTATTAAAAGTGACACTAAATATAAGTTACTTATTCAACATGAATTACGCGAATAGGCCTAATCAGACCTAAAAAATTAAACAAATCAAGGAAATATGACCTTAAATTCCAAAACTACAGAAGTTCATGAACAGATATTATGTAATTATGAGCATTATATGTAACAAAAAAAGATGACATGTCATCAAAATTTAGGCCTTGGTGGTTACATTTACGGTGAACCGGGTAATCTATTTACCGGGACAACAGCATCCTTCAATTGACGCTTAATAATAAACCTGGTAAACCTAGATGTCCAGGGTTCAATCCTCGGTCATGGCCAATAATCATCGAATGAATAGTTTTTTTTTAAATGAGTTTAAAAAAAAGGAATTGTTTACATCATTAACTAACAATACAAGGTTCAAACCTCACTCCCAGGATAATTGTGTTTAATCTATTCCTCGTAAGACCTAAGTCAATAATCATTGAATTGTTTTCAGGTTAAATGTGAATAGTTTAAGTACATTTTCGTCATGGTTAATAATGCTTTAAAGGAATATCGAGAATTTAACACGAGTGAATAGTTTTAAAAAAACACCTACTTGAGTCGTTTTTGAAATGAGTTTAAACAGACATTTTCCACCCTCTTTTAACAGAAGGGACCGAGGGAGTTTAAACACCTTCTTTTCTCCTCTTTCTTTTAACGGAAGGGAGCGAGGGACGGCAACCTTCAGCAACAAAAAAAGAAACATTTAAACCTTTCTGTATTTACAGTAAACTAAAAAAGCTTTCCATACTAGCCGTTTTGGTTATACTGTTTAGGGATTAATAAGGTTATATTTTTAGAAGAAATGTGTACAAATTTGCCTGGTTAGAGAGAGACTAGAATAAACCCATTAGGTTAAAACCATCCTGGGCGAGAGTCGAACCTTGACCCTCCCATTGCACTTACTCTTCATAGTCGTTCCTGTTTGTTTGTTTACAGCCATCTCGAGCCCACTTGACGTTATCTTGGAGGGGACTGTACCTGAATGAAGAGGAGGCTAAAAAGGAGAGCATAGAGTGAACATGGCAGAATCTCCAGCTAAAAGAGCGCGCTTTTCTTCCCCCATCATTATATCTCGACAAATAAATGGAAATAAAGTGTATACTCTCCGTGAATTAACCTCGAATGAGCAACTTTTAATTAATTATCTAAAACGTGATATCACAGCACAAGTATATAAAGCATACATAGAGCATACACCAGGGTTGATTAAGACCTCGAGCGTTTTGATACTCGGACATGAGGATATAGATAGACAGATCCGGACACTTTTGACTCAGTCACGTGACTTAGGTACGGGATTTACCCAGTTTAGGCTTTACCTGGAACCGTTAGGTCTCTCATTGAAACTTATTGAGCAGGCGTACACCCGCCGTATAAAAACCTATTCTATCACTAATGAATTGCCTTACAAGGACCCCGTTCAGTTTCTCGTCGCGTGCGGAGTTATATACGTAAAGACGGTAGAAGAAACAATTGCAAATGACTCCATAAAGGTAAATTGCAGTCTAATTTGTGAGTTTAGACATCCTAGCGAGGGTAGAGTTGAGAAAGGGTATTTCAACTCAACTCTATGCGGTATATTTAGCACTACAAACTTGGAGGAGTTATATGAGAATAATGTAGTTTTCCCCCTCCTTGCTCAAATTGAAGGTTTTGTTTCTAGAGACTCAGGTTGGATGTATGACGGTACATTGGAGATGAGAATAAATCTCTCTAAAAACACGGTTTTCACGATCGGGGCTCGGGTTCAAATCCCTGAAACTATAGCCAGGCGTGAAGCGTTGATAAATGTGCAATGTGAAGAAGGTCATTGTTTCCCTGTATCTGTTTTATCAGGTATTTTTGAACCGACGGGAAAAGCTCAACGTTTATCCTCTAATCCTAATTTTCGAGACGTGTTGAATCTAGACGGGATCCCTCTCCCATTCCAAATGAGATATATCGAGCGCTTTGAAAAGCTTAACGATATATCTGTAAATGTGTACACCGCAAAGCACGATGGGAGTGACTCTTATATTGACTCAGCTGACACCTCTAAAAAACTAGTAATTGTTCCCGTACACGTCAGTCATTTATTCATGATAAGAGTGCACGGGACAGAAACTTATCATTTCAGCTGGATTAAAAATCTGTCACGGTTAATAAACCCCCAACTAGCGTCTAACAGAGGACGTAGATACTTTTGCGATAGATGCCTGTCCGCTTTTTTGACTGAAAACAAACTCACAAAACATAAAGAGGCGTGTATAAAATTCGACGCGGTAAGGAGTACATTCCCTCAAGGGGAGGATAAATTCCTCTCGTTCACTCAGTATAAGCAGCAGGAGAAAACAGGATTTATCGTATATGCGGACCTGGAGAGCTTACTTATGCCTATAGAGACGAGTGATCCCGACCCAAAATTTTCATATACCGAGAATGTTCAGCGTCATGTAGCCTATTCTGTAGGAATGTACGTTAAATGTAATTTTGACGATAGTCTCTCAGAGTACCGTCACTTCACGGGAAAAGATTGTACTGACCAATTTGTTGAGGCACTCGTAGATACGGCGAAGCGTGTACTAGAGTACTATAGTACCGTTGTACCAATGAAACCGTTAACTCCTGCTCAAAGAGACGCTCATAATACAGCCTCTCATTGTCATATATGCGAGAAGCCCTACAAGAATGATGATATTAGGGTTATGGATCATTGTCACTTGACTGGACTTTATCGTGGGAGTAGTCACGCAGGATGTAATATTAATTACAAGAACCCGAGTCACCTGAGCGTAGTAATCCATAACGCGCGTTGCTACGATAATTTTTTCCTTCTCGAATCACTCGTTGAACGTAGAGAAACTGATCCGTTCACGGGGAGAGCGTTCTCGTCAATCCAGGAAAAGTCAGAGTTATTGGAGAGACTATGGGAAGATTCAAAGTAATCATGAAATATATTTGGTGCGGGTTTCGAGGGATTACAATTAAAATTATAGATAGTTTCAGTTTTCTATGTACTTCCCTAGAGAAATGCGTATCTTACCTCGAACGCGAGCAACTTAAAATCACCCGTAAGTGCCATCCCGAGGATGAACGCTTCAAATTAGTCACACGAAAAGGAGTGTTCCCCTATGATTATATTGATTCATTCGAGCAGCTGGACGAGACTCAGTTACCGTGCAAAGATAAATTTTACAACGCGCTCACGGATAGTCATATCTCTCAGGAAGACTATGATCACGCCTGTGAGGTTTGGCGAGTATTCGAATGTAAGAATCTTTGGGACTATTCGAACCTCTACTTGTACACGGACGTAACTTTACTGGCTGACGTCTTTGAGAACTTTCGTGATCTCTGCATGAAGACGTATAGGCTCGATCCCGGATGGTCCCTTACAGCTCCCAGTCTAGCGTACCAGGCTCTATTGAGAATAACCCGGGTACGGCTCGAATTAAACGATGATGTGGAAACTCATCAATTCATTGAGGGAGCTATCCGCGGAGGGATATGTTTTGTGGCTAATCGTCACGCTGTAGCGAATAATCGCTATATGGACGCGTTTGATCCTTCCAAGCCGGAGTCCTAGATTGTATATCTAGACGTGAATTGACTCTACTCATTTAGTATGCTGTCCTCACTTCCCTATGGAGAGTTCAGGTGGCTCGAAGATGAAGAAATTGCTCGATTGGACGTGCTAAAAGTAGAGGACGATGCGGATACGGGCTATATCTTGCAGGTAGATCTTGAATATCCGCGAGATGTGCACGACGCTCATTCTGACTTGCCGTTCTGTCCTGAGAAAGGGATTCCACCCGTAGGGAAACATGAGAAACTGTTAACAACTTTAGCTGATAAGAGCGGGTACGTCATTCACTACCGTCATCTAAAGCTATGTTTAGCGAACGGGTTGAAACTGACGAGAGTTCACCGTGTTCTCAGTTTCAAGCAAGCGCCGTGGATGGCTCCGTATATCAGGTTGAACGCGGAAATGAGGAGTAAAGCGAGCAATCAATTTGAAAACATGTTTTTCAAACTGATGAACAATGCCGCATTCGGCCGCCTCATATCTAACAAGAGGGCTTACCGTACGATAAAGATAGCTACCAAGTGGGATGGGAAATTTGGAGCGGGTAACCTCATAGCCAGCCTTAACTTTAAAAACCGCTCGATAGTGTCAGAAAACCTAGTCATCATCGAGATGGAGCCGCAAGAGATTTACTTTGATATGCCTATCTATGCGGGATTCGCCATTTTGGAAATCTCGAAGGTAGTCATGTACGGTCTGCATTACCAGGTTATGATCCCTGCCTTCCCCCAAGGTAAGTTAAAACTTCAATACACTGATACAGACTCACTTCTCTACTACATGACTGTTGAGGATGCATACCAGAGACTCGCCCTGTTAGCTAATGACTACCTGGACACCTCCACCTACGGACAATACAATGTTTACAGGATGCCCGTAGTAAATAAAGGGGTGCTCGGTAAACTAAAAGACGAGACTCGAGGTCGGATCATCACTGAGTTCATTGGTTTACGTCCTAAACTCTATTCATTCTCGGTACAAGGAGACGGAGAGACGCTCAAGGCTAAAGGGGTGAAGAGTAGCGCGTTAAGAACGCTTTCATTAGAGGATTATCGTAATTGTTTGACAGATGAGACGATAGTCATGAGAGAGGCTCGTTCAATAAGAGCTGTAGGATTCAAACTTTACACACAAAAATTCAATAGGGTCGCTCTATGCTCTATCGACGACAAAAGATATAGAGTACTAGGAACTGTCAATACTCTTCCTTGGTCTCATTACTCGATCAGACCGTCAACTCTATAGTGAACAGTGCGTCTATGTGAAAAAAAAAATCATGTTCTCTACAGTGTAAGTGATTAGAACTAAACCTAAAAAAAATCATGTTCAGTAGTCTCTATAGTGTATAAATATTCATGTTTTATACTGTAAGTGATTAAAACAAAAAAATATTCACGTCATGTACTCTATTGTGTTAATGTATAAAAATATTCACGTCCTGTACTCTATAGTATTCATGTTCTGTAGTGTAAGTGATTAAAACTAAAAAAAATATTCACGTCCTGAACTCTATAGTGTAAGTGATTAGTGTTAATGTATAAACAAAACAACAATTTCAAGAACTATAAAACAAAAAATATTCACGTCATGTACTCTATTGTGTTAATGTATAAAAAAATTCATGTTCTATACTGTAAGTGATTAAAACTAAAAAAATATTCACGTCCTGTACTCTATAGTGTTAATGTATAAATATTCATGTTCTGTAGTGTAAGTGATTAAAACTAAAAAAAATATTCACGTCCTGTACTCTATAGTGTAAGTGATTAGTGTTAATGTATAAACAAAACAACAATTTCAAGAACTATAACTTGTGGAAAAAAAAACCAACTAATTTAGTATGTATCTATGTGTTTTAAATCTTTATATTCATTAAATAAAAAAACAATTTCAAGAACTATAACTCGTATCTATGTGTTTTAAATCTTTATATTCATTAAATAAAAACAACAATTTCAAGAACTATAACTTGTGAAAAAAACGACTAATTTAGTATGTATCTATGTGTTTTAAATCTTTATTCATTAAATAGAATTAATTATGGATGGTGTTTTTTCTTTATTTCTTTCCTTCCCTTCATCCGCCTCCTCTTCCCCTCATTGATTAAATAATACAATGAAAGTTATAATCAATAATTCTTTATTAAAAAAAAAAATCTATTACAAGATTCATACGTTTAAAGCTAATTATATTAAATCCGCCTCCTCTTCCCCTCATTGATTAAATAATACAATGAAAGTTATAATCAATAATTCTTTATTTTTAAAAAAATCTATTACAAGATTCATACGTTTAAAGCTAATTATATTAAACATTTATTTCTAATTTTCATTAAAAGTTAATTACATTAAACATTTATTTTTAAAAAAGTTAATTACATAAAACATTTATTTTTAATCATTAAAAGTTAAAATAATTAGAACTTAAACATTTTTTTCAATCAATCATTAAAATCATTAGAACCCTATCACAAGATTCATACGTTTAAAAGTTAATTACATTAAACATTTTTTTCCCTCAATCATTAAAAGTTAATTACATTAATTCTTTTACAAGATTCATAATTATGGATGGTGTTTTTTTCATTATTTCTTTCTTTCCCTTCATCCGCCTCCTCTTCCCCTCATTGATTAAATAATACAATGAAAGTTCTAATCAATAATTCTTTATTTTAAAAAAAATCTATTACAAGATTCATACGTTTAAAGCTAATTATATTAAACATTTATTTCTAATTTTCATTAAAAGTTAATTACATTAAACATTTATTTTTTAAAAAGTTAATTACATAAAACATTTATTTTCGATCATTAAAAGTTAAAATCATTAGAACTTAAACATTTATTTTTTCAATCAATCATTAAAAGTTAATTAAACATTTATTTTTTTCCAATCATTAAAAGTTAAAATCATTAGAACCCTATTACAAGTTTCATACGTTTAAAAGTTAATTACATTAAACATTTATTTTTTTCTAATCCTCGTTAATTCTTTTTACAAGATTCATACATTTAAAGTTAATTATATTAAACATTTATTTTTCAATCATCATTTAGAACTCTATTACAAGATTCATACTTTAAAAGTTAATTACATTAAACATTTATTTTTTTCCAATCATCATTAATTCTTTTAAAAGATTCATAGTTATGGATGGTGTTTTTTCATTATTTCTTTCCTTCCCTTCATCCGCCTCCTCTCACCCTCACTGATTAAATGATACAATGAAAGTTATTATCAATAATTCTTTATTTTTTTTTTAAATCTATATTAAACATTTATTTCTAATTTTCAATAAAAGTTAATTACGTTAAACATTTATTTTTTAAAACATTTATTTTCAATCATTAAAAGTTAAAATCATTAGAACCCTATTACAAGATTCATACATTAAACATTTTTTTTTCAATCATTAAAAGTTATAATCATTAAATGTTAATTACAAGATTCATACATTAAACATTTATTTTTTTCCAATCATTAAAAGTTAAAATCATTTGAGCCCTATTACAAGATTCGTACGTTTAATCCAATCATCATTAATTCTTGTGATAATCGAGGACTTACGCTTCCTCTGACACCTCTCGAGGCTTCTTCATTGCGGGCTCCATCTTCTTTCCGAGCTTACGTTTAGAAGCGTCTGTAGTTTTCTTCTTCCGTGTGGTCATGTCAACCTCGTCTTGACCGCAGACGCATGATAACTTATTGAAATCTATGTACTCTTTATACTCGTTTATCAAGCTATCATATGAAGCAATGCTGGGATAACCGAACTCGTATCGTTCCGCATCGCACTCTTGGTTAGATCGCAAAAGTTTTGACCGATCAGACTTAAAATTCTTAAACCATTCGCAGATCACTCAGACATTTTAGCAGGGTTTGTCTAGTCTGTTCTTGACACTATCGTCACCGATAACACTCTGTAGCCGAGACATCCTCTCAGTTCCTTTAATAGTCGAGAACAATTAGGTCTTCCCTCTTTATGATGTCATCTTGCTTACATCACTGCTTGAAGGGTTATAGCGGACCACTCTATCGTGTATGATTAGACAAAACGCCTTGGTATTTACAGGATATTTTCCTCCGTCTCGAACGTTATACGACACGTCACCATACCGTCCTTGAGAGTATCTTCCTGTCGGCTGGCATCGAACACAACGATGGGTGCGTGAGACTTGAAATGGGAAGGATCAAGTAAAGGTAAAGAGGCGCTCGTTCCGTAGTACGAAGTCTGGAAATTGGCGTAGTCTTCGTATAATTTCGAGAAGGAATCTTGTCTAAAATCCAAGTTCATATCCTCATAAGGGTACATGTTAGAATTTAGATAGAGTTTAGCATTACGTAAATTACAATGGTCAAAAATAACTTCTATCTGCTACCGTCGTATTGTTCCGTCCGGTCTGAAGCGCGAAAACAACGTAACGAGGTTTCTCCAGCAAAGTTGACGTTTTCACAGTCCAATCATGCTGATTAGAGGTGGGTACGTTAGGGTACTCGTACAATTCCCAAGTACGGAAAGGTAGCTCGATGATCCTCCCGCTCTTGATGAAATTAAGCAGGTTGAGACGATTGATATCATCAGTCTTTATATGCGGTACAAGCCAAGATATTTTACTTAACTCAATCCTAGAGGGTGTCTCTGCAGCAGGAGGTGGGGCTCTTTGTAAAGCGTTGTTGTCGCTGGTGGAACGAACTAGCACCAGCTCTTGTTTCGCGTTGATCAGTATTCGGGAATAGTCTTCAACGAATCCTAGTATGAGACGTAAAGGGATGCATACGTCAAAGATGCCCGTTTCAGCAAGTACGTGAACTCCTTCAAATCTCCAACCCGCGTTTGAAAGATGAGTCTGCCAACCATTCCTTATAGATAGATAGTTTTTAAGTTGGGTCGAAATACCCACATCTCTCGATTGATCAATCTCTACCCCGTTGATCTCATAGGCAATTCTTGAGAATAGATGCAGTATTCCGTTATTAACAATTCTCGAAGTGCTTCCAGGTTCTTCCGTATTCAAAAGTAGTCGCCCTTTGATATGTAGCAGAGAGCGATGAGGTAGGGTGCATAACCCTACTTGTTGGATAGATATCCTAAGCTCGTTCCCGTTAGCTAACGGACCGGGAATATACGAGGCGTAGGAATGATACTGGAAACTGGCCAAGGTTGTATCAAAAGCGACAGACTCCCCAATGTTCAGAATATTCACGACGTCATCCATTATTTTCGTAACGAGTAACCTAGACGTCTTAAATAGAGTTTATTGGCAGGTGTTAACGCTTTCACTGTCCTTCTCTCAATGTTTCGAGGAAGACTTCGCCGTCTTGTTTTATCTAGTACGAGTACCATCTCCAGCGAGTCGTTTCAGATGTAGACGTAGCGATATCGTCTCGTCTCTAAAGTTGACGATATCTCCTCGCTCGTCAACAAGTCGTACCGAGATAGACTCTATTACTCGCTTCGTTACCGGAAGGTAAATGATATTGTTAGGCGCTTCCACTATCTTATAGCCTGGCGGGACGGTCATGCTGAACTCGTGCAAGGTATGACTCGGTTCTCCGTTGACGTAAGTCCCGCTAACGAGACTACATTCTACACGGATCACATTCACGTGAAGAATATTCACAGTATTGGTAGATATGTGCGTCTTCCCTGCAGGAAGTATGACTGGGTCGAACCCTAGCAAGGATGCAAACGTACCAGGTCGGGTAAAGTCGATAGGTTTATTGCAAGTGATATAGCTCTTTAAAGTGCTAGGGTCACCGATAATCGAGAGCTTTACGTTACTCGGGACTTCCCTTCGCAAGAATCGATCCAACGCCTCAAGTTCATAGGTGCCTGGTGGGACTGTATACTCTTTACCGTCGCAAAAAAATTTATTATTACGTTCGTCAATGTTCGGTATGGAATTGAACGTGGCCAGATTGATCAGTCCGATGAACCATTCTTCTTCACGATTCTCTTCTCCGAGCAGGATATGCGGGAAGTAGTTCTCTGTCAGATTCGAACTCTGACCTGTCAGTGTAAGTGTCATAGACATATTTACTATGTTCGAACGTCAACGTGAGTATTTAAGGAAACCTAAACAAAGATGTCCGCATAAAACGGTCCCGTACTCTTGATACCGAGTATGATTATAGGTGATGGGTATTCCTCTGAGATATTGAACAAGTTCGAGCGGTGGCATTAGATCACCGAAACTATCGAAGTAAACCACCCGTTCACCGTTTTTCTTATACGCCACCCAATGCGTACCCTTACCACTATCATCGTCTAGATTGATGATGGCGTTCTCTATCTTCCAAGGAGGACCGTTAGGTAATGCATCTCTCGCAAATACTCCTCTAAAGAAGGGGATTTTTAACTCGGCGGCGTACTTGCGCAGATCCGTTTCAGTAAGGGCACGTTTAGGTAGTCATTTTAATTTCGGGTAAGGCCGTAGATACATACCTTTCCCCATGGCGATAGCTTCGAGCGTACGATTATGTCTCTGAGCCTCGTTCAATTGTTTCGTATTCGCCTTAGCACTTTGTACGGCCTTGGTGATTCCTGCGGCTCCTCCGGCGACGGCTCCAAGCGCTGCGATCAAAGGTAGTATAGGTAGAATTCCTCCCTTCTTCTTACGACGTCTAGTAGTAGTAGTAGTAGTAGTAGGACGCCGCTGACGACGTTGAGTTTTCTTCTTCTTCTTTAGACCTGAACCCATCTTGACTTTAGCTTTCATCGCGTTGGTGATTGCCCACGCGGCGGCTTTCTCGCTCAACTTCGAGTCTGGCGCGAGTAATCTTTTCCACGATTTCTCGATAAGTTCACGATCTGCAGTATGACGTCCTGCAAGATCTTTCACCTTGGAGTAGACGATATCGTGTTCTTTACAGTGTCGATCTAACTCGTTTATTCCAGGATCGCCCCGTTTCAATCGTTTTTCCAACTTTGTTCCCGGTCCGCAGTACTGGTATCTGGGTATATGCGCTTCAAACGGTAGATTATTGATTATCTTATCCAACAAACCTCCCCTTCTTCTTCGCCTCATGACACGTACTGATTAGCATTTATATAGGTGCGTCCATTATATAGATGAAGTAGTCGTCAACATGCGGTTCGAGAAACAGACAGACTCTTTAACTGTACACAACAACGATCATGATGAGGGAGGAGCTTTACCTCAGAGACATGGTACGTGGTTACCTGATACTATCCGCTGCATCATCTGTGGACCATCGAATTGCGGTAAAACCAACGCTATGATCAGCCTGTTGGAGGAACCTAACGGGCTACGCTTCAAGAACGTGTACGTTTACTCAAAATCGTTATACCAGCCTAAGTATCAACGTTTATCGAAGGTCCTCTCACTCGTTGAAGGCATGGGCTATTTGCCTTATTCCGACAACGCGGAAATTATCCCTCCATCCGAGGCTGAAACCGACTCTGTATTTATATTTGACGACGTCGCTTGCGATAAACAGTTTAATATACAGGCTTATTTCAGTATGGGTAGACATAAGGCTATAGACTGTTTCTATCTCTGTCAGACGTACTCGCGCATCCCGAAACAGATGTTGAGAGATAACGCTAATCTTCTCATCCTATTCAGGATGGACGATACGAACCTGAGACATGTCTACGACGATCACGTGAACACAGATATAACTTTCCATAAATTCAAGGAGGTGTGCTCGCTGTGTTGGAAAGAAAACAAGTATGATTTTCTCGTGTTGAGAAAAGATCATGAGATCGATAAAGGACGATATCGCTACGGGTTCGATACCTTTATCTTGCACGATTGAGACGAACGCGCGTTCAGTACGCGATAAGACATCATGTCGTCCATATCTAAATACGGTCATAGTCTCTACAAATATAGATCTCTCGTCGAGTCAGAGGGAAATCTAACTCTAAACTCTCAAGGGTATTACGACGCTAGATCGAAAAGGATCGTCAACGTCGAGTCGCCCGTCACATCTAAGGATGTCTGTAACAAGTCTTACGTCGATAGGATGGATGTGAGACATAGTAACGAGCAGATAGTCGCTCTCAACACCGCCAAGGACCTCATCAAAGGACAGATGGAATCGTTGATCGAGGATTTGGAGAACAATCGAGTGAAATACATCAACTTTGAGAAGAGTACTCGTCAAGGGGTAGAGGAGGTGCGGAAACTGTCTCATCATCATGAGGATCGTCTCAACGAAAATAAAACAACGCTTGACGTTTTAGGTTCTAAGCTGCTAAGCCTAGAGGAAGCTTTCGAGATACATCGAACCATTTACAACTATTTTATAGCCGGAGGTGTACTACGCTTAAGGGGACAGGATAACAACAAGCTTTACGATGCAGACGGTATAGTTTTGCGAAACATAGGTATGCCCTCATTACCTTCAGACGCTGCGTCTAAAGCTTATGTAGACTCTACGTTTAATCGTAGTTTCATCTACATCTACTTGGATTCGAAACCTCTGAAGAAGGATGGGAGACATTTCGAATTGACTCTAACAGGTGAACGCGGTTATAAGTTCAAGAGGGCGGGCATCGTTTCAACGATGGTCATGAACTTGAAAGATATTATTTGCTTGTTGAATCTTAAAATTATCGACGACCCTCCTTTCGAGGTGTTCAAAGATGACTCTATATCTTTCATGATAGAAACACGCTCGATGACGACGCCTCAGATTTTACACGTCGAATTAGGTTTTACTTACGTTTAGATATAATGAACCGTTTCTTCGTCGTAAGAGACATTCGCACCTTACATCATGTCGACGAAGGTCACGGAGGATATCATAAAAGCGAGTAAGATTATTAAACGAAAGTATAAGCAACTACGTGATGCCAGGCACGAGTCGGAGCACGTAGCGAATGAAACGTTCAAACCTATCACGGAACCTCTAAACAAGATGGTGAAGGCGCTCGCCGAACCTGAACCCGAAGCCCCACCCGAGAGATCGCAGAGTAACCATCTATTGGATACTTATCTTTATTCGTCTCACGCGCATTCTGATAAGACATATGGGGTACGTCATGAAGGCAACTTTACCAAGCTCGGAGATACGCCTATCGTATTCGACGGGAAAGACGGAACAATACTTCTCAACAATAAGACGGTACCGTATACTTGAGGACTATTAGAATTACTCTTCAGAAGAGCACCCACGCATTATACTAAGGATAATCTGAAAGTATACAAGTCTATGCTCGAAGAAACGAACGCGCATCGGTTGAGAAACGACTTTTACGCTCGTATCAAGATGCGGGCGGGATCAAAGTATTCGCTAATCATCAAACCTATGTTTGAAGAGGAGCTCGAGGGTGAAGGTTTATACAAGATGGCGGCGGGAAGAGGCGTCGATTATACCTATTGGGACGATCCTAACGAATTGGTTGATCGATTACGACTCTTGCACGCATCTACCGAGGCCGGACATTCCGCTCACCATAACGAGATAGTTTCTATCATCGAGGAATTACGTGAGGCGGGAATCATCGTATAAAGACATTCAACTCTTCGATATTTTATCATAATCATGTCCGGTGTCAAGTGGGAGATTGCGCGCGAACTCCATCGTCCGGCAAGACGACGATTCCTTCGAAGACATGTTAGCGTACGAGGCTTGAACGAGCTCCTTCAGGCCGATCTGGTAGAGATGATACCCTACTCTGGTTCGAATAAGGGATTCAAGTACCTTCTCACCGTCATCGACGTGTATTCCAAGAGGGCTTGGGCCGCACCCGTCAAGACTAAGACGGGTAAGAACGTCAGCGTCGCAATGGCTCTCCTCCTCGACAAGGTAGGTTTACCTCGTGTACGTCATCTCCAAACGGATAACGGGACAGAGTTTTACAACGCAGAATTCAAAACACTCATGAGGAGAAAGAGGATCAATCATTATTCTACATACAGCAACGTCAAGGCTAGCGTCGTTGAACGATTTAATCGTACTCTCAAGAACATGATGTGGAGGAGGTTCACGGCTAAAGGATCGTATCGATGGATCGATATGATCGATTCCTTACTGGACGAATACAACCGTACGGTGCACTCGACCATAAAGATGAGACCTATAGACGTCAAGGACGATAGACTTTTACATACAGTCTATAAACGTTTCAAGAGCTCAGATTCCACGCCGAACGTATTTAAAGTAGGCGATATAGTCCGTATCAGCAAGTATAAGGACGTTTTAGAAAAGGGTTATACCGCAAACTGGTCGACTGAACTGTTTAAAATACGCAAGGTGGTCGAGACTAATCCCAGGACCTTCCTACTCGAAGATATGAAAGGTAACCCTATCACGGGCGGTTTCTACGCTAAGGAACTTAGAAAGACTTCGTATCCCGACGTCTACCTCGTGGAGAAGATAGTCAGACGTTCCGGAAATAGAGCGTACGTTAAATGGTTAGGGTTTGACTCGACACACAATTCGTGGATCGATGCGAAGGATATAGAGGGGGGCGAGGGTATGTTCCCCCCTCCATCCCGAGCATATAAAGCGACCGGGAGGTAGGGAGACGCATCTCATTCGAAATGTTTAGACGGTTGGGTTATCGTCTGGAGGACATGAGTGAAATTAAGATCTCAGACAGCAGCTTGGAATACTACATAGCAAGAGCCGAGCAGGGTTACAGCGAGTGTTGCGACTCTTCGGTGCACTGGCTCGGATGCCATAATCCGGGAATGTACGAGGCGAGCCAGTCCGTCGAGAACTGTTCAACATCATGTCCCGTCTACAAGCTGAAGGAAGGGGACGAGCCGCAAATTCTCAGCGAAGACGCTCCCCAGCTCGAGGAATCGACATCCCTAATCGAGGAAGACGCATTTGTGCGTCGAGCTGGATCGGATCGAGCAGGAGGAACTCGACCGTGTCAAAAGCATCTCTGAACTCGAAAAGTATCGGGCCTACAACGTTCGTCGCCTGGAAGGAGACGAGGAGATCAGCGAACCGGAGGACGAGCCAAACATCGTGACGCTGGACTATGTGGGCAAAGTGCATCTTCCGGGTAAAAGCTTTGGCGCGAGATACAGAAGTCGGTTTAACGCGTCGCAGCGCGGACTGATCTATCTAGGCGACGGCAAATACGATCTTTTCAAGTGGTGAAAGAACTGGTCGTGCGCGTGTTGAATGGACTATATGTATGTGTATGATGAAAGACTAAGACTATGCATGAAAGAATCTTTGAGCGAGAGAGAATTTTGTACTGAATATATGTATCAATGTAATATTAAGAATATACTAGGTTTAAAAAAAACTGTACTATTTATTTAGGGAGGGGGGAATAATACTTGTCATATCCTTAATTCCTAATCTTTGCTAGGACTGACCATCAGGTTTGAGAGAGAGAATATACTCGTCTTATCCCAAGCTACCCTCCCAAACCCTACTACATCACACCGATGAAAGAGAGAGAGAGAGAGAGGGAGAAAAAAACTCGCCGGCTCGTCGGGAGAGAGAACACTCAACCCTGCCTCACCTCTGATGAGAGAGAGAGAGAGAGGAAGAACCATGACTCGTCACCTCTCTCTGTCATCCGCGTGATAGACAACGAGTAAGTCTCCCTCTCAGGTGCTCCAACCACCCATCCCCCCTCATCTCAGGAAACGAGTGTCGCAGAAAGCCGCACCAAAAAAATATATAAGTCTCCCCCTCCACCCCTCAGGAAGCCTCCCAAACCCCCATCACATCTCTCAGTCATTCCCCCACCTCCCTACCTCCCCATCTCACATAAACATACCTATCGTGTCATCTCAGGAACCATTAAACTCTTGATTAATGTGTGCCCCCGTGACTGCACTTCTCCCTTACTATGGGGAAGTTACCAGAATCTCGTGTACGCTCAGCAAGGCCATTTCTGAACTGTGGTGTGGATTATGCTGGTCCATTCTTAATTCATAAAAGTGGGCAGCGTAGAAAGATCAAGGTAAAATGCTACACATATATATTTATATGTTTTGCAACAAAGGCTATCCATATTGAACTGGTAAGCGATCTGACAACAGAAGCCTTCATAGTGGCACTTCATAGATTTTCTGCACACGCGGAAGGAGTAACAACATCTACAGTGATAATGGTACTAATTTTGTAGGGGCAAATAATTTTCTTAGAGCTGTCTATAGATTATTTCAGGATGATAAGTTTAAGGAACAAGTGGCTGGTTTTGCAAGTGTTGAGGGTATACAATGGCATTTTATACCATCAGGTTCACCACACTTTGGTGGCTTTGGGGAAGCGGATGTCAAGTCGATGAAATTCCACATGAGACGTGTTGTAGGCAATACAAGTCTAACCTTTGAAGAGTTGTGTACAGTCTTGGCACAAATTGAAGCTGGCCTCAATTCTCGTTCTCTTTGTCAATTATCGGCCGATCCCAGCGATCCTCAAAGTCTGACCCCTGGTCATTTCTTGATAGGTGGACCTATCACCGCAATACCAGAGTCAAACTACGAACACATTTCTATGAACAGACTGTCTAGGTGGCAACTGGCTCAACAATGCATCCAACGGTTGTGGAAATTGTCATCCGACTACTTAGGCCAACTCCAAAAGCGTTCCAAATGGACCACTTTGTTCCCTGATCTTCAACCATGGATGGTTGTGCTCCTGAAGGACGATGATGTTCCACCTCTACAGTGGAGATTGGCTGTGATGGAAGAAATCCATCGTGATCGTGACAATTGTGTTCGAGTAGCTACTGTCTGTACGTCATCCAGTGTTGTCAAACATGTGATACAAAAGCTGTGTCCCCTACCAATTGACTCAATTGACTAATGTACAGTAGTGCTTCTAGTGTTTATTATATTTATACTGTTCTATTTAAGATCTTCTAACTTTGTTGTTAAAGATATGTGCTATTTTGGTGGGTGGTATGTTGTGTATTGTGTAAATTTGCATTTTGCTATGCTCATTTGTTTTTGTTGTTGTCATTTCCTATTGCATTGGGCCTGTAGGTTTTGTTTATTGTTGTCCAAAATGAAGCGACCAAACAGGGTCCTCTCTTTGAACGTGTGATACAATAAATAATAGTTAAGTCTGAGTTGCTTAATTCAGTGTTCCTCCCGGTTGTTTACAAAATAGGGATACCTCAGCCGTCAATCCCGAACATTGCGGGAAATAATAATTCAGTATAATGAAATGAGTGTTCTGGCATTCATTTTGTTTTAATCTTCAGTGAATCACTGAAAATGACACTTGATAACATGGCTTAACATTCACAAAGCTATATGGAAGACAAATTAAGTCCTTTATAAATAATTATTGTTATAAATTATAATACCACATTTAAGAACATTAACCATATTAATACATATTTAAAATCCACACCAATAAATGAGAAAAACTGAATAAATTGCACTTAAAAACTATCTAAATATGTTCAAAATTTTTTACGTGTTGGACCTATTGTATTAACACTGGCAACATTCAATTTGTTTTAAGTTCTTGGCATTTTAGTTAACTTTCAATTTAGCACCAGAAATATCTAAGTCACTATCGGCAAAATTAATGTAGCATATTAGAGAAAAATTTGTACTAATTGTGTCTTTCCTTTTAAATTTGAGGTCCCATGTACGGAAAATTTCTGGATCCTTTAGAAAGGAGTAAAAAGATATATTATTACCCTTGCAGTTTCGTTGATTATTTACACAGAGTGCAACAGCAAAACTAGGCATTTTGTATGTCTGTTTAGAAACAAATGTAATTAAAATTGAAGAACGTGCGCGAATAAATTAGCAAAAAGCCTAAAAGTCTGATTGTTCAACGATGCCTTACGTGCCTAACGTACGTAAATAAATTAACAAAAAGCCTAAAAGTCTGATTGTTCAGCAATGACTTGTATCCTGTATATTATATTATATAAAAGAAAAACTATTATAAAATAATAAACAGCTTGATAAGAAAAATACAACTACATATAGTTAGCATTCATACATTTATATAGTACTATTGTCACTATTATTGAATCATTAACTAGGACACCCTGCTTTATTTTATAGTAGCCTATTAAAACAGATACTTGAGTGGTAAACATAATAAAGTAACTAACTATACACGAAAAAACCACTACCAGGAAAATACAAATAAATAAATCATTATAAAGATAAATGAATGGACCTCCCGAAAGACATGGACCGCACCAGTGTAAAGAGAATAGGTAGCGCCATTTGGAAAAATTTGTTGATGTCATTGCTTACGTCAGCCACGAAACTACGTCACCCAGTACACAGCAGATAGTAGTATTTCGTGCAGTTCATGTGTCCATAAAACACAGCAGTGATGTTCTCGTTAATGATTTAGACATTTTATTTACTACATTTATTTAATAGTAATAATACTTAACATCACGTCTTACTAACCGTTCGGTTTATACGCTTATTTAAAAGTAGGAACTATAATAATAAATATGTATGCTAACTGTATGTAGTTGTATTGTTCTTCTCAAGCTGTTTATTATATTATAATATTTTTTATTTTATATAATAAAATATATAGGATACAAGTCATTGTTGAACTATCAGAATTTTAGGCTTTTTGCTCATTTATTTGCGTATGCTCTTCAATTTTAATTACATTTGTTTTTAAACAGACATAAAAAAATGCCAAGCTTTGCTGTTGCACTCTGTGTAAATAATCAACGGAACTGTAAAGGTAATAAAATATCTCTTTACTCCTTTCCTAAGGATCCAGAAATTTTCCGTACATGGGAGCTCAAAAACAGAGACACAATACAAATTTTGCTCGAATATGTCTCATTCATTTTGACGATAGTGACTTATATATTTGCGGTGCTAAATGGAAAGTTAACTAAAATGTCAAGAACTTCAAAATACATCGAATGTTGACAGTGTTAATACAATAGTTCCAACATGTAGGTAATTTTTAACATATTTTAATATGTTAAGTGTAATTTTTCAGTTTTTTCATTTATTGGTGTGGAATTTAAATATGTATTAATATGTTTATTGTTCCCAAACGTGATATTATCATTTCTAGCAATAATTATTTAGAAAATACTTAATTTACCTTCTTTAAAGCTACTAAGCAGTTTTCTCACGTGTCATTTTCAGTGATTCACTGACAATTAATACAAAATAAACGTCTAAACACTCATTTCATTAGGCTGAATTATTATTTAAGTCTCATTAAAAGTGAAAAGGGGTTATACTTTTCTTCAATATTAATTATCATAATGGAAAAATCAAAACCAAATTAACCGTGTGAACACGTACAGGAATTAATGAATTCATTTTTATTTAAATATAAAGGTTTATTTATATATGTACAGACATTGTGTTGTAAAATTTCTCAAAAATTGTATATAAGTGTTGAGACGAACAAACCAGCCCATTTTTGGACTGGTACAGATGATTTGAATGTCTGTGGAATATAAGTAGTGATTTGTATAAAATAAAACAGCAAGTGGTGCCATTTTAATAAATGTAACGGTAGTTGATCATTCTCAACATGATCATTATGATAAGTTACTTACACCTGTTAACAAATTCCTTCAATTTTTATTTTCATTCAAATGAATCAATTGAAGTTAATCACTGAAAAAGACACGTGAGAACACGGCTTCAAGCGCTGGCTAGTATACTAAGCTACGTCACACGCTCAACCAATCAGATTTCTTTCCCCAACTTGCTCTACCTTCTATCTATACTTATAAAATAACATGTCCTGACTGACTGACTGACTGACTGATTCATCATCGCCGAGCGCAAACTATCAAGGCTACAAGCATGAAATTCGGACTGTATATTCATTTTGTTATGTAGGCACCCACTAAGAAAGGATTTTAGAAAATTCCACCCCAAAGGGGTCAAAATAGGGGATGATAATATGTATGATAATATGTATGATAGTCCGTCATTTTGAAAGTTACATAAACAAAATTTTGTATTTCGGTTATTGACGTAAAACAAATGAATACATGTTTCAGGAATTTTGGAAATTTTATTTAATAAGGGATGAAAAAAGGGGTGAAAGTTTGTATCGGACTTGCAATTGTTTTTGATCTGAGGTCAAGTTATGGTCATCAACGTAACGTAATATTTTAAATTAATCTGTAAATACATATGTATATTTTCGTATTTGTATATAATCAACTTCCACGCGAGCAAAGCCGCGGGCAACAGCTATCTAATTCTCTTTATATTGCTATCACTGACCATCATTCAGAGCGGTCGGTTGCGAACAGTCAGTGAGGTTACTCAGCCGAGTATTGTAAACTAGAGTGGAACGGGGTCCTTAGAGTAGACTGTATCGTGGACATGATAGCATGGGCCGTGAGCATAACCGTATGTTCGTATTGCCTGTTAATGGTTTGCGAGTCCATCCTGCAAGGACAGACTTCCACCCTTACTCCTCATGGAGATTAATGTCGGTTTAGTTAAGTAATAACGAGGTTGTGAACTGTGTTTCATGTTTGGTTTCGGGAAACACTAAAATAATTGTCAAACACGTAATAGTTATTCCTGGCTATTAATTTAATCATCAAATCCCCCTCCCCACCCAACTGTTTCATGTTTTAAGGTGTGTTGCAGGGAATGGGCTCGTTTGATCCACCCATATTCCTCAAATTATCGATACATTGGGCACGCACTAGTGTAAGGCGTAATTTGCGCATTAGACAGGATTGATCATGACGGGGAGGTCGGAACTTGAATCCAGGCTGGTTGTAATTATGTTTTTTTTTCTCCTAAATTTTTTTCCAACCACTTTATACTTATCTTCTAAATTCTCCTTTCTTATCTCACTCTATTAGTGTAAATATCCAGATAGTCTAAACGCGTATGTAGTAAGATTGAGTGCACAGGAATAATAATAATAATAATAATAATAATAATAATAATAATAATAATAATATTTAGCACCGCGTCTTACTACCCGTTCGGGTTATACGCTTTAAGTACTAACTACGCTAATGGATTAGGAATTGGGAAGGTTGAATTAGAGGAAGTGAACACGCATTTGCGTGGAGGTAGAGTGGAAAACCATTTAGGAAAAACCACGCCCAGTTCGCCCGACCGAGATTCGAACCTCGATCTTCCCGTCTTCAGCAGTCGAGCTCAACACAACAAGCGCGTTAGCCAACTACGCCACCGAGGCGGGTTGCTCAGGAATAAAAAAAATTTAAGTTCTCTTATATCAAATTCTTTTTAAGGTAATCTATATACTAAATTGAATATTTAGTTAAATTTTTATTTACTCAACTAATTATTTTTTAAATTAGGTTTCATATATTAGTGATATCGCTTTCTAAACACCAAGCCTAATAAACTATTATATATTGAGACAGTATACTCAATACAACAAACTCAGGCCTGGAACACAGTGGAAATTAAGATGAACCTGTAGACAAAATATATTAATTATTTTCATCAGTAAAAACTGGAATATAACAGGAGTCTCCTAGTATCCTTGGTCCAGTCTTCAGTGTTAGCAAATCTCACAGTATAAGAATGAAAAACAGTTGAGGTACAATAAGGGATTTGCCAACGTCCTAATCTCGATTATATATACAGATTCGTGTTTGACCAGTTGAAACATTTGGCCATAACAAGAGGCATCAATTTTTATGTAAAAAAAAAAAAATTTCAAGAGTATTTACAACGATTAAAATTACACTGTGAGCAAACTCTGCAATAGAAAGTATTTTTTTCATTTTATTTTTACATATTTCTACAACCTAATTCTGTAAAGAAATATTAGAATTTATACTTTATTGTTTCGAATCAATTATTTTTGCCGGAAAATATTTTTGATTACAAATCCATTTAATATAGTTGGAAAAATAATTTTTTAATTCTTATATAATTCGTAAAGCTAAATAAATACGAGAAAGTGAGTTAGTTGTTCTAATAGCATTTATATATTTGATTGATATTTCACTATAAGCCTATATTTGTTTGGAGTACGATGCTTATGGACCATAAACCAACTAGATTGAGTTTATATTAAGTCAATGTAAAACACATTAAATATAAAATAAAGCTTTAATTAAATTAAATTTAAAAAGTTGTTCTTTGAAACAACTAATTTTGTTTAATATAACAAAGTAAAAGGTTGTAACAAATTCATGCATGGTATTGATTGCTAACGGTTTAAAGAACAAAAAAGACTGAAACAGTGTGAATTAGTTCACAGCTTCAGTACCTTGGTAAATTCTTTCGAAAAAATTAATAATTTATATGAAGTTTTTTTTTCTTGTGATGTAGTTTGTGTTCATAAAAAAATCCCGAAGCCATTAATTTATCCTCAAAATGTTTATATCGAAGCTTTTGATACACCTGCGCCTCAACTCCTTCTAGATATTTTACTGCTTCGCTAATTTTCAAGCATCTATTTTCGGTTCAATCAAAATAGACAACCACAGTGGATCATTATTAGTCAAATATTCTTGTGTTTTGTAAAATGTTAAATATAGGTTTATGATAACAAACACTACTAGAAATATTCAATAAAGTGGGCAAAGAAATATTTTTTGATTGAAAATGCATGCCACGTAGATTTATTAATAAATGTGAGTGTAAATATTCTAGCTGAGCAATAGATTTCAGGCAAGCAGTTTATTCGTTCCGCCCATGTATGTATGAGAAGGCAGACAGAACTGCTGGTGACGCAAAAGAAGTGAGCTCGGGCCAGCTGTCGATTCAGGAATGCGCATCGCGCATATAGATAGTTTTTATTACGTAGAAACTAAGTTGGTGGCCGTTAGAAAATAAACTATATCACCCCTAAAATGAATACATCTAACATATTGTGAAAATGTTCAACAGTAGCCCTAATTTATTTTTAAAGCCTTGCAAGGACACCGCCTAATTAAAGGAAAATATCTTTACACTTTGGTATCTATTCTGGAAATAACAGTTCTGAAGCTTGAAAAACACAAACATATTCCTCAGTTATATTAGAATTTTCTGTTGTGATCTTGTTATAACTAAATTTTATTTGTATGAGTGAGGCCTGTGTGTCTATAATTTACTTTGAACTCAAGAATGCGATATTTTGCGTGAAACTTTTTTAAAATGAACAATTTCTTCATTTAATAGCTTTATTAAACTTTAAAATCTAAACCTATTGGTGCATGTTACCTATCACTTCAATGTTTAAATTATCCATATGTTGAAACAGCAAATGCCTTTTTAGAAAACGTGGGATTTTTGAAGTTCTGCAACGATTCTCAGCAATCCAGTAGGAGGCCCCTTGAAGCTATACTTACTTACCTACTCTCTTGCACTAGGAACTTGAAAGTTCATTGCCGCACTTACAAAAAGTACACCATCTATTCCTATCTTGAGCTAGTTCTATCCAGTTCACCTCAATACACCTTGTCTCTTTCAGGTCAATTCTAATGTTATCTGCGTGTAGATATTCCCAATGGTTTCTTCTCATTGGGTTTTCCAGTCGGTACCCTGAACATGGTTATAAATTATTTCATTTTCACTGCATGTCTTATCCACTTTAATCTACGAGACTTGACTAACCTAACAATGTCTTGTGAAGAGTACAGGGTATGTAACTAATCATCTGTTAACCTTCTCTACCCCCTAATAGCCTCATCATTTTTTAAACCAAATATATTCCTAAGCACCTTGTTTTCGAACATCCTAAATTGGTTTCCCTCATGTAAAGTAAAGAACACGTTTTACACACACATAGAGAACAACCGGTAAAATTGTAGTTTTGTAAGTTGTTTTCTAAGTTCTAATTTCTAAAGAGCAGGGGAGATAAACAACTGACCGATCAATAGGATGCATTTTCCTACTTTATTCTTTCCTAATTTCCAAATTAATATCGTTTCTGCTAGTTAAAATGGCTCCTAAATATTTAAACTCATTAAACCTGTCAAATGATATGTTGCTCGAAAAATGATAAAAATTATTGACCCCAATCGGTGTTCTCAGTATGATTGTACAGGCCTACTTGGTATTTTAATATTTCCCTTCTAAACATATTTTCTTACTAGCCTCTAGTAAAATTTCTGCATTTTTTGCCAAACTTTACTTACTATTACCCAGCAAAGATAAATTAAATGCGTACCCTAATAGCTGTATTGTACCGTTTAGTGTCAACCCTTCCCTTGCATTACCCTAATAGCATACTCTAAGGCTAGATTAAAAAGTAATGAGGAACTCCTTGTTTCAACCTATTAAGTATTTCGAAAGTGTCTGATAAGTGACATCCAGCCTGTACCCTGCCACGCGTATCCATCGAACATATCTCAATTAGCCTGACAAGTTTTTTGAGTATCCCAAAACTAACAAAAGTATTTTTTGTTCCTTTTAACTGAATAAAATTGGTTTACCCCCCCTATTTGAAATGAGTATTATAATACCTTACTTTCCATTCTTGAGGTAATACTTCGTGGTTCCATATGGAACCTAGAAATTAATGAATTTCCATTATTAACATTTCCCCACCTCCCTTTATTAACTCTGCTGGAATTGAATCTATACCTAGAGATGTATGGCTCCTTCACTCAATAAAATTGTATCACACTATTTGAACATGAGTATAATTAAAGCTACAATTGGTCAATATTTAATTTCAAATTGGTACAGTTAACGAGTTAAAAGGCGTAATATTTACCGTTTGCTAGTTCAATTAGAGGAGTTTTTATTTATAAGCAGTTCAACAGGGATTAAATTAAATTACCTCATTTCTAATTGTGTATAAATAATTTTTTGTGTTTTTGATACATTTTTGTAGTACATTGTGTATATTTAGAAATAATTTAGTTTTTAATAAAGCTAAGTCTTTTATTTTTACATTGACCAGTTATTAATGAGTGCAAATATTGATTTGAATCTCTATATCGTGAAATGTATTGTAAATACTGTATTTCTTCTCACGTCAACTCGAACGTTCGTTTGATGTGATTCATGTGTAGCTTGGTAGAGATTTAGCCCTTCGGCTGGTTAGTATTGCCTGTACTATCTGGTAGAAATCCCATGAGCTAGGGGAGCTCAGTAAGTGAGGTGGTTCCCCGTTTCCTTCCACACTGAATTTCTATAAGCGAGTGGAAAAGGGCCTACCAATTTTGCAAGGAGAGGTATTTTCATATACCTTCCAGGGTTCTTTCACATCCTACAATCGACACTACACCGACGGCTTCACTTGCCCTCCAAAGGAGGTTGTACTAATAATTTGTATCACTCAAGAAAACATTCATTTACCTCAGCTGTGTTTGAACCCACGAACATCGGGTTCTGAGGAGAGCCCTTTACCCCAAGACCACCGATGCCATATAGAGTATACCGAGTGAAAATATGGCTGAGTGACCTTGATGCCCGCAGGCCTTTTTCTAATAAACAAGAGTATGTTTTCTACTCTTTTGTTGTTAATGAAGCAAATATCATTATGTTCATCTACATAAAGAGTGTTTACAAAGGAGGAGAATAGGTTTGTGTCACTCTTCCTTCCCCCATATTGTACCACTGCCAAAAAGATTCGGCCTCACACCTTTGCCTTCAGCCTTAACATACATGTATAATACAACACTTAATACTGAATAAACACCGGGTGTTATGTGGCACATATTGGGCTTACATTGAACAATATAAATATAATATTACTTACAAATAATATGCCCAAAGATAGAACATGTTTATGTTGTGATTTTATGAAAAAGTGTAAAATCCTTCAAGGTAATATTCTAAGAAGTTAACGTTAAAACAACTCATGTAGGCCATTTTTATTTTACCAATGATGGGGAGGTTGGTGCCAGAATCCTGGCCTTGTGTATTGAGGGTGCTTTTTACTGAAAGGTTTCTTAATCTCTCTTCACCCAAATGCAGGTGTATTAAGTCTAAACTCTACCTTTATCATCCCTAGCTCTGCTATCCCTGGTTGGTGAAAAAAAATATATATTCTTAAACATTTTTACCAGATTTTCACACTGGCAAAATAGGCGATTTTCTGCAAACAAATATCATGTTTAATGACAATGAGTTGTTTTTTGTCGTAAATACTCAAATTCCGTTCTCTTAAAACAATATCCCACAACAATAAAAACAAACCTAAATCTTGTGAGGCCATTGAACCTAAGGGTTATTGTATATAGTCAATACTTTAGAAAGTGTATTTATGTAGTCCTGATTATTCATTACGCCAACCTTATCATTCTACATTTTATCACAGGCCATGTTCCATATAGGGCAGATCTCTTTGCAAAAATATGAACAGATTCTAGACAATGTGATTGTGAAAAGTAGTCTACGCCAGTTCATGTGGTATTAGAATGTGTGGAAATGATAGAATATAGAAAAATTCTGCAGGTTCCTCTGCGAGCTAGTACAATATATCACATATTGCGAGACGTGCATAGGGGGGGACTCATGGACGCATTCGTGGATGATGCATCGAAAAGAGAACGAAACAGATACGTGACAGAAATGAAGACTAGGCGACAGATTAGAGCTGACATTGAGGAAAGTGACAAAACTGAAGATGATAGCAACACTACTGAAAGTAGGGACGTGACATCAGACTCTTACGATGTACTACCAAACTGGCACAACCCAAATCAGAATACACAAAATTTAGATGTTTGCTGGAAGGGTAGAGCGTGATGGGAAACTCCTGGTTAACCGGAGCCTGGCTGAGGGAAGGTGCTTTCTGGATTCCAGCAGTGAAAACTGCTGATGAACTGGAGCCTGGCTGAGGGAAGGTGCTTTCTGAATTCCAATAGTGTAAGCTACTGATGAACCAGAGAGTGCCGGAATATCAGCTAGGAAGAAAGTCACAAAAATTAACACCTTCTTAGATGAAAAAAATCAACCCCTCACTTGACGAGTCCAGACCACATGGAAATAAGTGTGTTACTGGGCTGGAGCAGTTTGGTATCTGGTCCGTCGGATGACTGCTGTCAGTACGAAAGATGGGACCGGCAACAACACTTGAAGATCCTGCATCGACACAAGAAGAATGTTTTGTATTTAGGTTAAGTTAATTTTAATTATTACTTTTGCTACTATTAGGTTAAGTTAGTAGGTGGTGGTTTCAGTAAGAAGTAGGTGGAGAGAAATCTCCGATAGGGTGCCTCCCCAGATGGTGGATAGGGGATGCTCGCCCCCGTCGGGCTTCCGCTGATCTGGGGACTATTAGATCCAGAGGGCGGTGGGACACCCAGCGGGGCAGGGTACCGGGGGGCATTAAATACCTGGGGTGAACCAACTAGTAGAATAGAAAATTATAAACTAGGAATTTAGGACAACTAGTCTAAGTGTTACTTTCCATACTCAAATATTGTAAAATTAGACAAATAAATTGTAAGCAGAAATAGGTCCTAAATTACATACTAGGGTATAGGGCTGGTAGGTAAGGATAAATAAATAGTCTACATTCTATTGCAATATTTAATTAGACGCAGTGAGCAGTATAATCCACCGTACTTTGAATTTTTTATATTTCCGATATACTTTTTGACAGGAAGCAACTTCTTGTTAAAAGCTAACTGAACGACATCTCCGCTGCGGTTTATCAGCTATGGGTCAAATATTCGCCCTTTGGGCCACTTCTTATCAAATAAACATTAACTCATCCTCTTATCACCAACATATAATTATTGGAGTAGCCTTTTTCATTGCAAACTCACAGAAATACTATGATTTAACTAGGATGCCATATGTCGATAACTCCAAAATTATAATCTAAATGTTTCAACTACTAGAAAACAATATGTTTATTGGTTTTGCTATTTATTTCTAGAGAATAAGTTTAATAATGAATTTTTGATATCTCCCAACACGTCTTGTTTTCATAAAACAAATTGTCACCGCATCTCACAACATACTTGGGTTATACCCATTCATAAAATAAATTATGAATATACCTAATAGGTAGGCTATATTTTTTAGTAAATATCTTAAAGACTTCGTTATCGATTTAAAATATTTTACCTAAGAACCAGTCAGCTTGTTTGACATTGGAACTATATAATTTGAACTCTTTTTGTTTTTTTGAAAGATGATAGAAATGTAAAATTCTTGAACGATTCATACAGTAATTAAATGTGCTAATTTTAATTATTAACTTTTAACATCCAGTTTATATATGCCAATCTGAAAAATACCATATTTCAGATGTATTACCAAACATTGGCGGCTCTTATCATAACTGCTATAATCTTCTTACCAGAGTCAACTGTTAGCGTACTACTCGTAAAGGTTATCCATCTCTTAATCATTAATACTCGTATATTTGCCTACAGATCTATGCTGGGCGTATTTAATACTATTTTGATCAATTATAAAAGGTACATTAATTAAATGTGACACAATTCATAAGTCAAACGAGACTTAAAATATCAAGCCTGCATCCAAAATTTGTTTTTCTTCTTGAAACGTTCATTATTGTAATGTATAAATTGTTTGTAGAGTCCTAAATAAAACTGACATTTATATAGTCTTATTACAAATATCTTTATCGTTAATATTTATGCATAAACATTCAAATTAAAGGTAGTTGATATACGCCTAGTGTAGAAAACATAAATACATTTTTTTCGAAAACGACAATAATAAATTACCCTTAATTTTATAAGAAATGATAAAATAATCCTCATTATAAAAGTGTAGATATTAAGATGTTTTATTTTCTGGAAAATAATATGTCTCTATCATAAAATGCTAAGATTATTAATGCCCGTTTAAAGTATATTAGTGGGTTCTTAAACAGCCACATTAGTTGCAGGATAGGACTTCAAAAACTATGATATATATTATAATTTAACTGTAACCTCTTTCTTAGTTAAAATAAAAATAATGTTCTTGTTAAATTTAAAAAAATTCTCAATGCATGTCAATTAACCTAATTTTTAAATTATTTTAAATGATAAAAATACTCTTTTCTATCTGCATGTCACTCTTATTGTATTTTATAATTGTATTTTTATAAATTATTGCCTAGAATTATTTGTACTGTTTTTGTTGTTCCACATACTATTTGTGATTTAATTAAAGTAATAATTGTAATTTCAAATTAATTATTCTCATTTTATATATTGACATTTTATTTCATATATCATATCTGCCAAATAAATTATTTGATTTTAGCTTATTTTTCCAACTCCATATACTCTGGTATTATTATTAGGTTTTTTAAATTTGTTTCATATGATTTTAGATTTTTATAATATTCTAACTCCATTTGACTTAATTTTATTTTGATATTTTATCTCTTTATTAAAACATATCTGCCAATCAAATGTTCTTTTTCTTGCTTAATTTTCTAACACTATATATTTCGAATACATTTTTGTTTTTATACTTTGTTTCGTGTTTTTTAACTGCGTCTATTATTCTAATTTCAAAATTGTTTAAACTTTACAAAATTAATTTACCTTATATAATTAGTATTTTTTCTTATAATTCCATGACCTAATAAATCACAGTTTATCTTTTCAAGTAGTAGACCTCAGTGGTCTTGGAGTAAAGTTCTTGCCTCAGAACCCGATGTTCGTGAGTTTAGACCCAGCCGGGGTCGACAGAATTTTCTTGAGCAATAAAAATCCGTAGCACAACTTCCTTTGGAGGGGAAGTAAATCCATCGGTCCCATGTCAATCGTGGCATGTAAAAGAACCCTGGAAGGTATGTGAAAATACCTTTACCAACAAAATTGGTAGGTCTTTAGGTCTCACTCATAGAAATGCTCGTGTACTTATATAATCAGCCGGTTCAGAAAGTGCATGTTAAATACTTTAAATAAATAAAAATAAATCTTTTGGGAGCTTACATGTCGCTCTTTACTTACCAATTTTTATAATGTTTTCTCAAATGTAAATTAATCATGGTATTGACCACCAAGTAGCTTAATATTAAATTCCAGATAAAACACTCAGTTTAATGCCTGAAATATTCTTGCATTAAGGTGATAAGATTTGATGCCATTAATTGCTCTGTGATCACCAGTCTGTAGTCAGTAACCGGTTGTTAGCTCTCAAGGGTATGTATGAGATTAGGATTTCAGTTTTGGTGACTGAAAGGATGAAAGACTAATGTAGGTGATGATAGTCCAATATTTGTGTATAGAAATACAGTCAAAGATAGTCAGATGAAGTAATAACATATAGATAATTGACTTGCTAAAGATTCATTGACCAGAGGCCTGACCAGTGATGAAGTGGCTGTATAATTGGACTGGTGTGTCTATAGCATTAAACAAAGGCTATCAGACTATTAGATATAAGGCTATTTATTCAAAGATTACGACGGAGACACATATTTGAGTGGTAGGCCTATATACCTTAGAACTAGTATTTAATTTATCAACATATATACATACACCCATATACAAAAATACGAGTATATACGCATACATATTAAAAAAGGGACACTAGTTATACCTTCACAAACATTATTTATCTTAATATATACAAATATTAAGGCGTCATTAAAATAAATGTATATATATATATATAGTTAGTTGAGGCTAGTGAACTGAATTGAAAATAAGATCAAATATAGGTTCAACTATCATTTCAGAGCTATGCGTTGATACAAAATGAGTAGTGAAGTGTAAAATAAAACAGGCTGTAAAAATTTGCAATATTCACAAACAAATAACACGAATACTAATAATTACAATAGTAATACTCTCTTGCATAGCATACCCTAAGGCTAGATTAAAGAGTAATGGGGAAAGTGCTTCTCCTTTTTTAATCCCATTATTTATTTCAAAAGCGTTGCAATGAAATAGTTTTTCAATTCATGATAATTCAAATAAAATGTTCCCAACCTTAATATATTTCAAATTAATGAATAATTTGAGAACATAATATTCAATCCATCCAAAAGTGTTAGAAAATATTCTTACACCTGGGTGATCAATTTTTTATTTATTTCTTTACAATGATTCTCTGTCGTCAGATTATATTTCCCATTGTTCACTATTGAGAACACTTGTGAAATGCAACAAAATCTAGAAAACTTTCTGTCTATCTACCTCCCTTCTGGAACCTAATAAAATAATTATGCAAACATGGCGCAACCTAAAGAAATAAATAATATTCTAGAACGATTTATTTAGAATTATATACCTGAAAAGAAGGCTCATTTACTTATTCGGTCCACAACGTTAGTGTAGGAATGGTCCGCGTAGATATTTATCTCTCTAAATTTCATTCGATCTTAAACCTTACAATAATATGGTCCACTTAAACCTGTACCCCACCACGCGTAAAAGTCAAACATACCTCAATTTAGCATGATAAGTTTTTTTTGGCTTATTAATTTTCTTTTTGTAATTTAAAATACTCTTGTATTGGAGAATGAAATTAAATTTTATTATGGTTAATGTTATAAGGATGTCCAAAGATCATAATAATGAACATTGAAATTATGACTGAGATCGATATATATCGACAGTTAAATATTGCTATACGAATTATCTTTGGTCTGGAGATAGATAGAAAGTTATTCTGTAGTAAGATTGGATATTTAATTCATTTTGTTTGATAATAATACTTTTGCAGATCTCAATAATATTGATATATTATGGCAAGTATTAACTTAATATATAAAATAGTAGTGCGAGTAATCTAGACTTTCCTTTATTATTTATTAGTCTTCTTGAAAGAGTAATGAATTAAGTCTATTTTGGTAATTACTGAAGGTAAATGCCTCAATATCTCTTGCTCTTGTTAATAATCCATTCAGATTTATTTTCTATTTATATTACTTTGAAATATCAATTACTCTCATGGTTATATTTAGCTTAGCGGATCATTCTAGTAATTTTGTAAAGAGAGTTGTGCTCTTGGAGAAGAGGAGTTTAATTATTTTTGGACTATATAATATTCTTTTGAGAATGGGTTATATGAGAACCTCAGATTTGTTAAATTTATTAAATTTTAAAGTAAATTTACTAATGTTAATGAAGACCGTAGGTTTGAAATGATCTTTTATATTAACTTTTTCATACACATAATTATATAACCTTTAATATATTCTTAGAATACGTCTATCGTATTTAATTTTTCTGCCATCATACATAGCTTTCATATATATATATATATATATGTATATATAATATATATAAATATATATAAATAATATACTATATATATATATATTTATAAGAAATATATATATTTATAAGAAATAAACATTTAAAATTGATTTCTTGTATTTTTCTTTATGTTAGGATAAAATTATCTCACGCCTTAAGAGTACCCTTATTTAAGTTATTTATTCATTCATTTATTTATTTAGGAATTTATTTATTTATGTTTGAGTTGTTATGTGGTTTATAAGACAAGGGCACAAAGGACGAACGTCTGGTAACTGTTTCCGAAACCGGACAAGTTGCGTGTGTCTGAGTAACAGTAGTCTGTTCTTACTATTGTAACTGATTTCACTCAAACGACTCACTCTGATTGTTTAATTTTCTGTTTCTATTTGAGCCTTCTGCATCTTTGGTTAGTAAAGGAGGTTTCACTCTCAGCTTAGCAAACGCTTCAGATATGCTTCATATTCAGAAGTTGGTAGTGGATCCCACTGTAATCGAGTTAAATAAGTAATTTTGACTTCGCAGAAGTGTATGTAATCCATATTTACCTACGTTACAGAGGTAGGTGATTAATAATGTATGATCACTGAGAAAATTTAACGGCATTGGCGTGGAGGAAGTATGATAAGCCTTTTAGAAAAAGACACAAACAGTACATGAACCCAAACTGTGGTAAGGCCAAATTCGAGGAAATATATTTTTTTAACATGAGACATTCACTGCATGCCTGGACTCATTTACCAATCTTAAAATGGAACGCACACGGGCAAATATTTCTACAAAAGAGACTGGATACAAAATATGTTTAGAACTCTGAACTGTGCAGGCACGACATTTCGTGACGCAGTTAGTAAATCGTATTCTGTTCTCACTATAATGTTTTGTTACATTTTAAAGGTGTATGACAGACCCAAAAAGCACAATAGAGCAATCCTCAGTGGAAATATTTTGTATAGAGGGTGGGAGGTTGATTTAAAGCAGGCCTGGCCAACCCGTGGCCTGCTACATCATTTTTTACGCCCCCCCTCCCCCAGATTATTTTATACTATTGACGACATCAGTAAGAATTTTTTCGGAACTGCACTAGGCAAGATAAATAACGAGAAATATAATTGTATACATTCTGTACTTCCCAGAAAATCCACCTTCTCTTTTCTTCTTCGAGCCACTTTGAGTCCAGGAAACCCGTAAAGGGAGTCATAAAGGTAAAGAAGGGGTAGCTCTTTTGATATCAATAGTCCCCTACTCATTGTAACCGTCACATAAACGAGGCTTTCTTGTTTCTGTGTATTTTCCTCCCTTACACCTTTTTCGTATCTTCTCGCACCAGTTGGATAAGTTTCTCAGTCATTATGGACTATACAAATAGTGAGAAGACAAAGTCTCGAACAATAAAACGTTGTTTATGTTTGTCTTTTCTAAAGTATAAGTTAAACAAGTTTAAAGTAGATTCAATTTGTTCTCATTAAGTGTATATTGTATTATAATATTATTGGTAAATTTATCTTTTACACTTCACAATGAATTTTTAAAAAAAGTTACAGAAGAAAACTGGAAATTCTGTACCATTGGGAAGATGATTACTTCTTCATAGTACAGCACTCCAAATTAACATGTTTGATTTGCAGAGAGACAGTTGCTGTATTCAAAGAATAACTTAAAATTTTAAAAGACATTCTGAAACAAAACATAGTGAGTTTGTGAAATTTAATAAAGACATTGAAAAACATAAGTTGGCTGCGCTTGAATCTGAATTAAGGGCTTAGCAAACAATATTTAGTTCATCGTTTCAACAATCATATAACATTGTCAATGCAAGCTATTACCTACATTCGATCGCATACACTTCAGCATCGTAAGTTCAAGGAACTTTTGAATGAATTATGTTCCGAGTACGGTGACATAATGCTACCAAATGTAAGATGGCTAGCCGAGAAAAATGTTTAAGACGATTTTATGAGCTATGGGAAGAAATTGAAATCTTTATGAACGACGAGAAAGTACCAGTTTCTGAATTAATTGACTAAAAGTGGTTGTTGGTCCTATGATTTTTGGTAGACATAACAGACAGGGGCAAAATAATCACATCAAAGCATTCCGAATGAAATTAATGTTGTTCGAGTGCCAACTGAGATTTTTCATTGTTAAATGACTTAAAAACTGATCATCCTAGGGATTTCTGAAGTACGCCGGTGAAATAAAAAATAAACTTAAAGCAGCATTTGAGAGTCATTTCGCAGAACTCTCAAAATATGATTAAGTGTTCTAGATATTTTGTTCTCCATTTCAAGTTGACGTTTCTACTATCTTGTAAACTCTGCAGATGGAAGTAAAATTGATCTACATTGCAACACAAAATTAAAACACATTCACGCCACGACATAAAAAATAAACTTTTACAACACATATGTGACAGTGTAAAAGTATCCCAAATTGAGACTTTTTCACAAAAAATTGTGAGCGCCTTTTGATCAACATACGTGTGTGAAACATTTTTTTCAAAATTTAAATTTAATAAAAGTGAATCTCAAGATTCAATGAAATATGAAATCCTGGGAACTCAATTAAGGTGTGCAACTACCAATATTGAAGTAGATTTTAGAAAAATCATTAATCGCAAAGGAAAGGAAATTTCTCATTTAGGTATGCATTTAATATCATGTTTATTACATTTTATTTTCTATTTTTAAAATATTTTTATTTTATTTTATGTTTGGACCGTGGAAAATTTTAGTTCGTCAAAGTGGCTCACGAAATTATTTTTATTGGCCAGGCCTGTTTTAAAACCATATCCAACCAAACATTAAACCTCACTAGCTAATAATTCATATTTAAATTTATTTTTACTTATATATATATATTCCTTAATTTACAAATAAAAACATCTTTTAAGCTTTTATAATATTTGAGTTTGAATAAATCCGTGTCCCTTTTAGATTAATAAATGTAAATAAGATAGTTTTAGAAAATAAAAACTAGGACACTTACACATAGCAATAAATTGTAAAGGGGTGCTTTAAGCCAACTCATTTTTAAAAAGGAAATGCCTTACTACTCAGTAGGTAGGTACCATGATTGATACCATTCCACTTGCATCTAAAAGTAGTGAGTGTAGTGTATACTGTCATGTTGGGGAATGTAGATTAGCCCAAGAAGATGATGCTGCCGAAAAGAGGTCTAGAATAAAATGTTGGTAATACCCTCACCCCCATCTAATCTGCTGCGGAGTAGACTGCAGCTTGGTCTGCATTCTGTTTTCTGAGTCAAAGCGTGTGTATACTAAAACCTGTGGATGACACCCACGGTGCGAACAGATACTGTATATGACTCACATCTCAACAGACACGCCGATCATTAACCCACTACCTCTTCCACTATTATTGCCCTGTCTTTGGGACCGAGTGGTTAGCGAGGATGACCGCGGCTCATACGGTGCCTGTCTATTGTGAACTATTAAAAAACCTCCACATTCGACTTTGCGTATATGTAATAATTACGCTAATGTGTATAGGATGAGAAAGTTTGAATTTAAAGGAAGTGTATCCACATTAACTTGGAAGGAGAGTGGAAAATCATTTAGGTAAAGCCACCCTCAGTACACCCGACTTGGATTCCAGCCCGGATCAGCAGTCTATTTCTAGAGTGAACATTAGACCATTCGTTCAATGAAGCGTATTTTTCTGAAATTCAACGGGCACATCCTGAGTCTACTCATAATATCATGTCACAACATAGAAACTTACTTAATTTTAGATTCAACACAAAAGTCGGTCATTAATTCATCACTGTTTGAAGGGAAGCCCAGACTTCTACGAAAAATACATGTTTGTACATGCTAAGAATTGAGCCTGGGACCCCTAGCTTTAGTTCAGTTAGCCAGCACGCTATTGGTTCCACTAAGGTGTCGAATTGTATCCTTCCACCACAATACAAATTGTAAATTGGAGCTGACAGTTTATTGCGACAGTATTTGTTTACAACGCGTCTTACTACCTGTCCGAGATATCCACATCAAATTACGTAAACGGAGTAGTACTGGTGAAGTTAGAGTAAATGCACTCTTATTGGTGAGTAGAGAAAGTGTGAAACATATTAGGAAAAAGCACCCTTAAAATATCCGACAGGATTCGAACCCTGACCTTCCCATCACTGGAAAACCAGATTAGGTGAGTCTGACAGCTTGTGAGCCCACCAATGCGGGTGGATGATTGTTAACTCTACTCTCCTAAGTTGGCTAGTAAGTTTTGTGATGATTTTCAAATAAAGAGATTCAACTTTAAAAACGTCCTTTACCCGCTACGGATGCCGCTTGTTCTAGCACGCTACCCTCGTGTTGGACTAAACTTCTGAAGGCTGCTGCTGGTCGGGTGTATTGAGGGTGGTTTTCCTAAATGGTTTTCCACTCTGTTTCCACGCAAATGCGGGTGCATTTACTCTAAATTAAGCCTTCCTAATCCCGAACCTATTATTGTAATTATTACATAGGCGTATAACACGAACGGATAGTAAGACGTGGTGCTAAAAAAAGTACTTCAATGGTTCAGTTGTGAAGATAGCTGAATGATAAGCAGAGGGCAAACGTTTCAATTCAAATTCAAACCCAAAATGATTCAGTCACGTGTAAATACTTGAAGTTTTCCTTCTAACGGGAAGCTGAGAAGAAGCCTTGCAGGCGTCCAGAAATCACGGATTATTTAAGAGGTGGCTAGTTATTTAAAAATACGATTTAAGCCAAAATGTGGTTATACAGTATCGACATGTCCATAAAAAATTAAAAATATCCTATAATTTAAGTTATAGAACTAAAAAAAATCATGAAATTGTTAAATTTACTCTAAACAGTGTTTCACGTGAGATTTCTCAGTTTTAAGATTAAAGTAAATTTTTAGAAACATAGAACTAGCATTTCTCAAACAAATAAAGTCAATTTTTAATGATGTTCCATCATAGCATCTTAAAATACTTGAGGAGTGTTTTAGTAAATTCGAAACTCTAGAAATGCCATTTTCTTTGGAAATATCAACATGGGTGATATTTCCCTTCAAATAGGTGGCACTTTTAAATGTACTGTACTGTTCAGTATTTTGAGTCAGTTTGTAAGGATTGTGTGGTTTTATTTGCATGGCCTTAGCGTTAGTGCACACTATCATGGTTTTAAATTAGCTAGTCCATAGTAACAGAACAATAAAGCTAAAGAGAGCATATAAAACCACATTACCTGAAGATTTACTTTGGTAGGACAATCCTAAGCTATCATATTGGCTTTTTGCGCACACGCCCCACTGTAGAGTTAAATCAAAATAAACAAAGAATAATTATTAACCAATCTCGTGCTAAATTCTCACGCAAAAGTTTTAAATAAACTCAAAAGAATGAAGTTGTTTCCGAGAGTTATTGACATGGTCTTAATACGTCTTGCAACTTATTTTTCTAACTCGTGTTTTTTTAAACGACGTAGAACTCTTGTGGATTTAGAATTACTTGTTCTATATCCATAAAACCCACATCAGTGGGCACGCAGATTAAATGTTAAGCTCATCCAGTCTGTTTTCCTGGTGATGGGAAGGTCAGGGATTCATTCCCAGGAGTGGTTACTGAGTTTTTCCCTAAATTGATTTCTACTCTCCTTACACGCAATTGTGAGCTCGTTTCCTCTTAATTTTACGTTCCTAATTCCGACCCCAATAGTGTAAATAAATGCGTAAAGCCCGGAAAAAGATTTAAATAACATGTCACCCAATTTAGAATTCCATCGAGGCCGTAAACAAAAGTTTAATTTTTGCTCTATCTTTGCAGTGATTTATGGTGAAATACAACGGGAGTGGTTACAAATATTTTTTAACATAAAATATTTATTGAAGCAATTCCAAGTTTTTTCTAGAATAATCACAGTGTTGAAGGTGTCATTCATGTTATAAGATGATAGTAAGCAAATAAGCTAGTCATTGAGTTCTTCCTCTTCAACCACCCAAGGGTTGATTTTATGTGATCCAGCTGGTGTTGGGCATGCATTCAGCCCTTTGGTTGGTTAGTGCTGCCTGCACCATCCGGTAGAAATCCCATGAACTAGGAGAGTTCAGGAGTGTGGTGGCTCATTGTTACCTTACACATTGAATATCTATGAGCGCGAGAAAAAGGGCCTACCAATTTTGCTGGGAAAAGTATTTTCACATATTTTCCAGGGTTCTTTCACATACCACAATTGACTTTATACCAATGTATTTACTTCCCCTCTGAAGAAAGTTGTGATACAGATTTTTATCGCTCAAGAAAAATCCGTAGATGTCAGCTGGGTTTGAACCCACGTTCATCGGGTCCTGAGGGAAGTACTTTACAGCTCAAAACAACTCACTTTGATATGGCCCTAGAGTTAATTATATGGCATATGTTTCTGAAAAAACCAAATGTATGTATGTATGTGTATGTATGTGTAAATTAAAGGCAGACATAGTTTATTTGTAAGTGCATGCATGTATTTAAATTATACCCGCTATAATATTACTTATAGTATTATTTGTATTTCTATGTTCATTTTAAATTCTTTATTTTTCCATTCGATACATTGTCTCTTGGCAACAAAATGTTTTGCGCATCAGTTCCGTTGGTTCCTTTACAAACTAATTTTTCTAGATTTCAGTGTGTATGCGAACGACATTTCAAAGTTCCTGGTCACCAATTGAGCTTGCAGACTATGTGATGGACCCTGCTTGATCACCGGTGGTTCATGGGAGGCTCTCATCCCAAGATGGTGATTGGACATATCTCTATAACCCTTGAATGTGTGAAATGGTTTGATTTAATTTGTGGATTAGTAATCCTTTTCTTTTCTTTCAGGAATATTTTGAGAACTGCAACAATTCGTCGCTTTAAGTTTGGTTTAAATCATTGTATGGCCTATAGTGCCGGTATATAATTTTTCCTAGTGCTTCCCTTGTGGAAACTTCAGAACATCATTAAGCACACAAACTAAATGTCAAGCTTGTTTAAACTGGTTTTACAGAGACGAGGAGGTCCTGGTTTGAATCTCAAACGAATATGTTGAGGATGGTTCTTCTTCCTAAATGGCTTCAAGAGACACACACAGCAACTGGGCGAGAGACTCAAATTTAAAATCAACATTATTCCATTTTTTTAAAATACTACAATTGGAGTGCTGTTTCAGAAAACTGTTCGGGTGAAAAGGTATTAAAAGATGGAGGGGGTGAAATAATAATAGTTTACATATCTTTATAAGTTTAGTTTTAATTAATAAATTTAGTTTTTTTTAAATATTACCCATTTTCAAATTATTGTTTAAAAAATTTATCTTTAAATTTGTTTAGTTCCAAACTATTCAGGAAATAGCCGATACAATCTTTTGAAAAACAGAGATGACAAATTAAAAGACACAATAAATAGATAGAATTAAAAAAGTTGGTGATTATAAGCAATTATGATAAAAAGCAGGAAAGTAAGTTTATATATTTATATAAACTTAGATCCTCTAGAATAATAAAAATCGTTGGTAGTAAGTTTTTCTTAGAAAAATTGAGGAAATCTATACATCTCTAGTAAAAGAGCAAGTGCCCAAATTATCTAAGGGAAATAAGTGAGAATAGTACGTTAAGAACACGCATCGGACACAAAGTGGTCAAAGGCGTTAAGTCGCAATAAATATGATGGATAATGACAAGGAAATCAGTCTTCTTTGCCCAGTCGGGTTTACTGAGGGTGGTTTTTCATAAATGTTTTCCACTCTTTTTATTCGCCACTTTCTTTAAATTAGGCCTTCCTCATCTCTAAGCACATTAACGCAATTAGTACATATATTCTTATAACCCGAACGAGTAGTAAAACGTGGAGATATAAAGAAATAAGTCAAATTCATACAAATACTAAGAAGTGACCAGCGCCTGGCGAATAAACTGAAGGGTTTAAATTAATAACCATTGCCTTGCCACAAGGATTGCTATGTTTTCCAAACATAGTTGCTGTATCTCTGGAGGTTACTAAACATCTCAATCAACAGGCAGCCTTGAAGGAGAGTCATGCAATTCTAGTAGTGCTTTCTAACGGTTGTATAGGGGACTAATCTTAACATTTCAGAAAATATTATTTTGTCCATTTATAGCGTCTTTTTGAGTACATACATTCAACGGTTATTATATTTAATCAAATAAATTCTAGATACTCAATGCCAGTCCCTTTTACACACACAAAGAAAAAAGCAATGAAAGGATTCAACAATTTCAATTATGTCAAAAATAAAATTTTAAATTTTGCAACTTGTTAAAATAGATTATAAATTTATTATATAAATTAAATAAATATTATTAAATAAATAATAAATATTATATAAATAAATAATAAATAAATATTATATAAATTAAATAAATCAATAATACCAAAATCTTATAGAAAAAGGTGTTGAAATTATTGTTCTGTTCTTAAGTTTGATAAGGAAACTTTATGCATAATCATAAATTTAGCAAAGAAATAAAAGCGTGTCTTTGATATAACTATTGTATAACCAATTCCGTGCAGTATTAGGCCTAGTATTGTGTTTTAAAAACAACTTGTTGGCTAGTTTCTTCCTTAATTATCTAACTTATTTAAACAGTATGGGGAGAAGATAAGTTCTAAGTTCGTCATTTCAGCACTGGTGATAAATCATCTCTCTAATTGCTATCATAAAATTGGAACTTTGAAAAGATGGTGAGAGCTCAGTGCTATCTATCATCACTGTTCCTTTCAGATACTTAGTAAACTGATCATATGAGGCATGGTCTTGAGTTTATCCTCAGATTAAGTTAGATTAGACTACTTATAACCTGAACACTTTCCAACCATTAAGTGAATAATAATAATAATAATAATAATAATAATAATAATAATAATAATAAAAGATTACCAACCCTTTAGCTGAAGGATGCGAGTTTTAGTCTTTGTGCAGCCAAATAGATTTGAACCCTGATCTAACTGTTCAATCAAGCGTGCTAGCCGTTCAACTAACCCTGTTGGTGAGAAATACAACAAGTCCAGTTCCTACACTACAGTTCCTGTTTGTTAATCTTTTTCTTGCGGATTTTTTATAATGAAGATAAAAATTTACCATTATGGCTGAAACTGTAGAATCTTTTAGAAGGCGTGGAAAGGTTCTTGCGATGATCATCACTAACTTCATCATCATCATCATCATCAACATCATAATCTTGTTGTTGAACGCGGAGACGAGTTTCCGCGACTCTGCCAAGGTAGACTTTGTACATCTTCTCATATTCGTCTTGGCTAACGTTCATCTGTACAAAATAGAATGCAATATCCACTTAGTCGGATATCAGTTTATAAAAACATTGAAATATTTTATGTATCTGGAAATGTAAATGTACATTTTATAATCAATTAGGGTGAGTCACTTATAAAATATTGAGCTTAGTGGTGGATCAAAGCCAATTGGTTCCAAACACATGTATAATCATTTTTATCTCCGCCATTTCTTACTACACGTCTGGGAATTTCAATTACGTTAACGGGATAGGGATTGAGATCGTAAAACTTGTAGGAAATATAATCGGTTTTTTTTTGAGGAAAAACGTCAAGAATACACTTGAATGGCATTGATACCTCGACCACCACGTGACCGCTAAACCACACTAGAATATGGCATATATGTCTGCCGATACGGGTACCATTATTAATAAAAGTTTGGTGAAATACCTGTTGGTTTTAACTCCTGACTAGCTTTGAATACAATTTTCACTATTATAATTATTTTATCTCATTTCAAAGATAAGTTTTGCTGTAAGATTTTAATTTTCATTTATCTGAGGTATTTAACGTGCACGTTCTAAACCAACTGATTATATATCCTCACACTACTCATAAACTAACTTAACTCTAGAACAGTCAGAACAAACAGCCCCCAACCCTTTATTTATCACTGTAAAAGAGGCAAACCACATGCTACCAATGATATATATTTTGGCCATACCAGGAGTTGAACCCGGGACCTTTGGTTCAGCAGACATACATTTTACTGACTGAGATAAGGTGTCGATTCTTTAAACTGTAAGACTTTTGTTTAAATGTGTACCAAGTTTTATGAATTTAGCATTATGCTTTGTACTACTTTATAAACTCTCAACAAGCCCAAACTCATCAATGATTTAGGCCCTAACTATGAACCTATGACTAGACCAAGGTCGTAGCCAGCCAATAGTTTCAGGGGGTGGGGGGTTTGGTGGGCACATCCTCCAATTGCTGGAAGCTAGAAAAAATTCTAAATGATAAACAGTTCTAGACGCTCTCTGAAGTAATTTTTCTTTCATGGTAAAATAACCCCTAGCTGCCGAAGGCTTGGAAAATTTCTAAATATTAAACACTTTTTGAAGCTTTGTGAAGTGTTTTTTTTTATGGTAAGATAACCCCCAAAAGGCCGAAGGCTAGGAAAATTTATAAATATTTAACACCTCTAGAAGCTCTCTGAAGTGCTTTTTATGGTAACACAGCCCCCTAATTTGTACTTGTATCTTATTATTGATATGGTTTGAACCATAAATAAAGCCAAATATACATTTTGTTCATAAAATTTCGCATGGGATTTAAACTCCCCGCCCCCCCCCCCAACCCCCCGGCTACAAGCCATTAATTCTCTCCTAACGGCTTGCTAGGCCTTTCGTAGTTTACTTCGCCTTATAATCTAGCCTACGACAGGCACAGCATCCAGTCCCTGGCAGTTAATTTATCAATTTGAGAGTGTAAGCCCACATTTCCCCAATGATAAATGTATCGGCTATGTCGAGAATCTAACAAGATACCCTTAGCTCAGTAAGGTGTCGGATGGCTTTTCTAAAATTGACAACTTACACGACATAAAATTTTAAATATTAAATCTAAATAAAACATCTTAGAAAAAAAATCTAGAAAGAAAAATTTATTCCTATTAAAATCCATACTTGATATTTTCTTTAAATTGGTTTTTTTTTACATTAGATAGCCGTTTACTTACAATCATGAGTATTAAATATTTTGAAATTGTCAATGACTATTGAAAATGACATATTGGATCGTTGAGACGCGTTGCACACATTCATAAATCCCAAGATATTGTTATTATAATATTGTTATTATTTCAAAATATATTCACATCAAAATGGAGCCAAACGGTATAACTTGTATTAAAAATCATACATTTGATGTTTTATTGGTTTAAAAAAACTATAAAAAGCTAGAGATAATCCATTTTCAGCGTTATGTGGTGACATATCGCAGTTATGAGATCAAAGTAGATGGTTAGAAATATAGATATACAATTTATCAAACAAATATAATTATATTTAATAAACAGTGAAATACTTTTAGACTATTGGAGAATTTTCTAGTAGTTTTTAAAGTTTTCGGAACTTTCATTCTCAAAAGTGAGACAACAGAATGAGGATATTGTACTTCAAATAGACAGCGGCCCGAAAATGTACAGGTCTTGTTCCACCAGCATTGTATTTACCTAACTTCTCATCATGTGTGTCACCCTGGCCACCCGACTTTTAGCCACCCGGTTTTTGAAAACGCCCATCGTTTGTGCTACGTTAGTGCTTGTTATTGCTCAATTTTTTTTTATTTCTGCTCCAAATTAATATTTTGATTTACTATCATTTTTAAAACCTCGTACCTTAAATTTCATATATATTAAACAAAAATATATTTTCTAAAATACGGGCGTACAGTTCAAACGGGCAGTAAGACTCGAAGCTAAATAAATATATATATATATATAACCTAGAAAATAGGTATAAATAAGATTTTTGATATATATATATATATTATATATATATATATATATATATATATATATATAATAGCCTAGAAAATAGGTATAAATAAGATTTTTGATATATATATATATATAAAGATTTTTGATTTATATATATATATATATAAAGATTTTTGATTTATATATATATATTTATATACATAATATATATAATAATACAAAACCCATATATACATATATATGGGTTTTGTATTATTTTAAATGTTATACTATCAAAATTCTTATATATTATAAAATATATTTTCAATTTACGATTTAATCAAGCTATTCCTTAAATTTTATATTTTACCAGCCTATAAATAAAAAAGAATCAATTATTATTTTATATAATGCTCCTTAATACAAATACTTTAGAATGTCTTCTAAAACGTCCAACTACATATTAATATTAATTCACTACGCAGGTACATTACCGGCTTTATATTCACTTAGCAACCTATAACCATCAAAGTAGAAAAGTATGACATTTTCAGAGAAATGTTTAGTGCTTCTTAATGATTTTTAGTGTTAACTTAACTAAATAAATAAATGAGTTTTGATTTGTATTTATTATGTATTCATTTGCAATATTTTTTCACGATAATTTCATTTATATCCATACTAAATAATTATTCTAAAGTTTGAAAAAATTGGCCTAAAAAAAGAATTGATAATTATTAAAATTTCCAAACTATGTTTAGAGAAGTGTTTGATGTTAAATTTCTAATGCTATAGCTAGGTTTTGTTGACCTAGTAGTAAAAATAAAACTTGTCTTATTCATTATACGCAATTTTAAGGCAATCACTTCAAAACTTGTATCTTAGTTCTCTTTATAATTATTTTACCCATTTAACTTGTAAGCTTCATTTTATTGCCTACTTACCTTAAACATGTTATTAGGGAAAAACTATTTTTCATATTTAAACATTTTAATTTGTATAATATAAGTTTTGGGTCTAAACAATGGATAAGACAAGTTTTGCAGACATATGAATAGGATTAAACAGGTTTGATGCCAAATAAGGCGGTATTAAATTTTGCAGAAAAACTAAATATTTATTTACAAAAAAAAAAATTCAACATTGAGTTCAAACATCTTTAGGATAGTATACAAACTCCCATATCAACAATATTGAATATTTTTTAAGTTATACGATATCATCGGCGTCTTCGTGGAATCCACCTTCTTTCTGGTCATTTATGTCAGCACCAACTTCTACTAGTGGCCGTCAATTACATCATAGCTGTAGTATTCTGTCTCTGAGACTTGAGAGGGTCCTTCATTTGTCCCCATAATGTTTTAGGAGACATGTTTAATCTTTAAGTGTTTATCCTATATAGCCCATTTGAATGACAACAGTCCACAGTTCACACCCTGCATGTTAACCCTTAAGCAGTCAAGAACCGTTGTCATTCGAATATGCTTTATAGGACCGGCCTTAAGTGTTTGACTGGAATTACATTTTTTTTTTAAGATTTTGATAAATATTATTGATTATTACTCTCATGTTGGACTATACTGCAGAAGAAAGGGAGTTTTGGGTTCGATCCCATCGAGTGCACTGTTTTTATCCTAAATAGTTTTTTACCACTCTCTTCCTTCGGAACGGAAGTGAATACATCGGTCCCATGTCAATGAGGTATGTAAAAGAGCCCTGTAAAGTATGTTAAAATACCTTTTCCGGGAATGTTGGTAGCCTTTTAGCGCTAGCTCATAGAAATTTAATGTGGAAGGCAACGGTGAAGAACAACACATCCGGAACTCCCCTAGTCTATGAGATTTCTACCAGATGGTGCAGACAGCACTAATCAGTCGAAGGGCTGAATGCATGCCCAACTAGAGATGGATATAAATTACATCAAGCTAGCCTTTGGATTGTTGAAGAAGTTTGTATATTATTAAAAAACGGGCTTAAGAAGCCAAATGATCATAAATATGTGGCGGTAATTAGACTCACAGTGATTAGTAATCTATATAGAAGGGCTGTCCCCCTATCAGTGACACTCGATCTCCTTCAAGAAGCTTAAGTTAGATCTTATCTGAGTGTGAATGAGGTGATCTTTCCCCTTTGAACTCTCTCATATTCGGCCCATGGGATAACAGATTAATTTTTTGAACTCTTTTGTTTACTTAGACTGGGGAGTACTGAGCTCCTGATGGAAATTACCTAGGCCTAGTGGCACTAAAACGTAGAAGAATAATGGTAAGTAGCTAGGATGTCCTGTCATCCCACTGTTTTGATAGGTCGGATTTGGTCACGTGATCCCCTCCTTCCCCACCCCTCCTTCCCCTGCCCTACTTTCCTCTGATTGGCTGTTGGTTTTCCCCCTCCCATACAGCAGGCTTGAATTTCACCCTCCCCTACAGCCGGCAAATCCCGGACATGTTGGTTCTTGATTATTAATTATTAATTATTGTTAATTAACTATCGTTAATTGATTATTGTTAATTAATTAACTGGTATGATAGAGGTGTCGGAGTTTTAGGGCGTTGCAGTTTATTTATGGGCATACAGTCCTTGACGTTGCGGCTGGAGGGCTCGGCACGAAGCTTGCGCTACGGCTGCCAGGCCTAGAATGAACATTGGTTCTTACTCCCTGTCCCGGAACAAGCAGCGCGAACCTTGCGCTATGGTGGTTGGTGTGGTAATTGGTTCCCGAGACCCCCCTCCTCCTTCGCCACCTTGACGCCAGACTTCCGGGGCGATAAGTGACCTAAAAAACCTTGGATTATCCCAATGACGTAATCATTGCGTGTTATGTCGCAACCCTGGCGCCAGGTTGGCGGGCAGACAAGTTGGGACAATAATAGATCGTGACCTCAGCAACCTGGGTTTTTCCTATGACGTAATCATTGCGTGTTATGTCGCAACTCTAGCATCTCTAATTATGCACAATCAGGGGCCTCGGAATCCACAGTTAGGGGCCACTACCCCGTCACAAGCCTACTAAAATTGGTTGTTTGGTAGCGTCTGTCAAAAAGCATGGCTGCAGGTATCCGTCCAGGACCGTCGGCAACCTGGCAACACTCGGTTTCTTACAGCACAAGCAGGGGTCACGGAATCAACATTTAGGGATCTCAGAGACATGTGTTATGTCGCAAATCTGCCTGACACATGCACAATCAGGGGCCTCGGAATCCATAGTTAGGGGCCGCTATCCCCCGTCACAGGTCTACTAAAATTGGTTGTTTGGTAGCGTCTGTCGAAATGCATGGATGTAGAAATGTTCCTCCACCCGCAGCTCTCGGACCGGACAACCTGGGTTTTTTCCTATGCCGTAATCATTGCGTGTTATGTCGCAACTCTAGCTGACACATGCACAATCAGGGGCCACGGAATCCGCAGTTAGGGGCCGCTATCCCCAGCACAAAAGTCTGCTAAAATTGTTTGTTTGGTATCATCTTTCACAATGTCCGGATGTGTGTATACGTCACGGACCGGAGGAGTAAGGAAGAATTGTTCCAGAGTTTATGTGGTGTGAGGGAGTGTATAAAACCACCATCCCCCCTGAGCGAGATATGAATCCACTACCTCCAACTGCCATAACGTGTACCCGACCCCCCAATACTTCTCAAACAACAAATAAATTTAATGTTTCCGTATATAAAAAATTCATTAGTAATGACCGTAAATATATATCATGGCTGAATACATGGCGACAGTTTGGCGGGTCGTCAAGACAAGAATGATGGCGCCAGGTTGGCGGGCAGACAAGGCAGGACAAGAATATATCGTGACCTCGACAAACTTTGGTTTTCCCAATGACGTAATCTACACGTGTTATGTCGCAACCCTGGCGCCAGTATGTCGGCACAAAAAGATGAGTTGAGACAAGCTTAGATATTGAGATCATCGACATGGGCACCAGGTCGGCGGGCAGACAAGACAAGTCGAGACAAGAATATATCGTGTGACGTCAAACGAGGGAGGGGGTGGCTATAAAGAGGAGGCGCCAACTTGGTTGTCTATTTATAAACGTTTGTAGAGTGGGCCAAGATGGACAAGTTACAACAGCTGGTAAATATCGTCGACGCCGTGCAGACCGTCTAATTGTGTGATCTAGCCGTAGATCAAAAGTACTCGGTTGATAAATTAAAAGCCGTCAATACAAAGTTCGGGAGACGTCTAATAACCTATCTAGACGGTTAGTTTTGTGTATTTTTACCCTGCCGGTTTGGTACTATTACAGATGAAGACGTGTGTGAGTTAAATAAAGAAAAACTGGTATTTACCTGCGCCGGAGTAAAACCCGGTTCACCTACCATTGTGAACTTTGAACGCGTTTAAGAGACACGGCAGCTAACAAAAACGGGCAGTGGAGCATAGTAGACTGTACAGAACGTTTAGCTCTCAGGTATGCTCATCATGCTTCGATCCGGCTATATTAATTTAATGTTTGTGGGCCATACGATGGAAGGGCGTGCATATATGACGGGAGAGAATGTTCACAGTGTGGCGGTGTGTGATAGACAGGTAATTTACAAAGTAGAGGAGCGAGGCTACATAGAGTTTTGTGACTCTACCTGTCACACGAAAAGAGCAACGGAAGTACTACCATACGAGAGAATCGTGGAAACGTTTATGTGTGATGTAACGTGCGCCGTTTACAATTTCCGCAAGGGGGACGTGGTAGCTGTGTTACCCCGACCACCACCGCCGCCCTTCTGAGCTCCACACCACCCATCACCGTACTTCACGCCGCCACCGCCACCCCCAGAGAGACAGCCATACACAGCCCCAGAGTACCCACCACCAGAGTCATCTACCCACCAGACGTCACAGGCGTACCCGTCGTCAGAGTCGTCTGTCTACCAGTCAGTAGAGTCACATGAGTGCCAACCTTCCAAGGCATCTACCTACCAGGCGTCAGATTCACTGGCGTATCAACAGTCAAAGTCGTCTGTTGGTAAACAGTCAGCAGAGTCACCTGCGCGCCCACCACCACCGGAGGAGGAGGTAAAGTCCAAAGAACCCATAAATCTCGAGGATTTAACAATTTACAAAAATTATTCAAATGTTAAAATTATAAGTGAAACGCCCGCCGACTACATACTCAGCCTGGGCAGTTTCGGTAACGTTTTCCTTCCAAAGTAAATATATTATTTGGATTGTAAGCGCTTTAAATCTAAAGCACGCTGTATGATATATCTCGGAGGACAAAGTGTGATGTTTAAAAGTGAATTAATAAACTAGACGTACTCTGCTGCTGTCATCGGAGCTAGTGGTGAAATTTTGAAAAAAAAAACCGTTAGTTTGTGAGTAGAGCGAGTGTTTATTTCTTTTGCTGCATCTCCAATTGACATTATGCCGTTTAACTGCTGCGGATCCTACGCAAAGCTTTTCAATCTTATTCGGCACAAAATGCTGCTCACCAGGATACCTGTTGGGACGAGGAGGTATTATGCAGGGCGTTAGACCTGAGGAATACAACCGTGTCGAGTGCTTAAACGAACTTGAGAAAAACAAAAGTTATAACGTTGTGCTAACGGAAGAGACAGAACCTAATATTATTGTGCTTGAGTTTGTTGGAAGAGTACTATTGCCAGGTAAAAACTGTGGAGACATTGTCAATATATGCTCTAGCGCTTCTCAACGTGTCTTGAACTATTTTGGAGATGACTCCTACTCATTTTCTAGATGGTAGACATCTTTTATATGTATTAATCAAAAGACCTAAATAATATTGCTGGTTGTTGTTATGCATGTTTTAAATTATCAATTAAAAAACTAACAATAAAATTGACTCCAACTCATTTTCTAGATGGTAGATTTCTTTTATATGTATTGATCAAAAGACCTAAATAATATTGCTGCTCTTTGTTGTTGTTTTAAATTAATCAATTGCTGATTGTCAATAAAAAAACTAGCAATAAAATGTCGTTATTATTTTTTAAATCCTCGGCTGGAGAATCAAAGACCTGAAGGAGACGCCAACATTGTTGTGACTTAGTTTGCTATCCAAAGAGAAATTAAAAGGGTTGAAATGTTCATCTAATCCATAATATTTATTTACGAGTATATCTTACCCCCTTAATGTGAACAAACCAGAACACGTACTAAGATACATATGTAAGCCAAAGTTTCCAGCGTTCGATTCCCGTGTCCAGGTGTAATTTTTTTCAGAATATGATATGTATTAAAATGGTGAAGGAGAAAATGCTACATATAAAGGAGGCAGCAGCTTTCTCATCACGGCGTTAGGAAGACTGCTTACTGCGCCAAGTGTCCAGAAAGAATGTATAACTCTCTCTCTGTGAAGGGAGACATGTATTTGTCTGTTAATCTATGTTGCGTGGTCAATGGTCAAGATGTCTAAGGAATCACTTGGCCGCGAGGCGTTAGCATGTCTGTCTGTCCCCCCAGAGTCAAGTGTCTTGGCTTCGATTCCCTGTATGACTGAAAATGTTGGTTTAAGAGGGGGAATGGGAACTAGTACACCAATTGAAGCAAAGAGACGGTCTTACACATGTCAGGGGTTCGAAACCCTATATTAGCCACATGTCATGATGTTTTTCTGGGAGAGAGGATTCCCGTAAGGTGCTTTCCTGTCTCACTCTCCGTGCAAAAGCAGGGGTTCACTTCCATGTCCTTTCAAAATAATAAAAAAAGTAATTATGTTGCTACCAAACCTATGTCAAATATGATCCTTTGAGCTGGAAACTCCCTAACCCACCAAATAAGGTGGCAATCATCGAGTGGACCAGGATTCGAACCCCTGTCCTTGTTTCTCGGCACTGCGTGTGAAGCGTTAGGATGTCTACCCACGGCACCAAGTGTCCAGAAAGAATGTATCGCTCGTCTGTGAAGGGAAGTTTGAGACTTGTATTTGCCTGTTAATCTATGTCGCTTGGCTAGTGTCAATGGTCAAGACGTCTAATGAATCAGCTGTCCGTGAGGCGTCAGCATGTCTGTCCGCCGCGCCACGTGTCCAGGCTTCGATTCCCTGTATGACTGAAAATGCTGGTTTAAGGGGGGGAACGGGCTTTGTACTTAACTAGACGGTCTTACACTCATAATGGTTGAGACGGAGCTTCTATGATAGTAGAGACGTTAAAACGCAAAACATATCAGTTATATAATATTTATTCCCGCAACACTTAAACAAAACAATCACAAGTAATACACTTATGAGGATCTTGAAATTATGTTATGTTTTAAATATGAAACTATATATGCTGAAATAATATATATAACATTTACGCTAAACAAATTTTCCACTTCACAAAAATAATATATTTAACATATACAAAAACCCACCTCAGTGGCGTAGTTGGTTAAAGTGCTTGGTGTATTGAGCTCGGCTGCTGAGGACTGGGAAGAGCGAGGTTCGAATCTCGGTCGGGTGAACTGAGCGTTGTTTTCCAAAACCATTTAATGTCAAAATTTCTTATATTAATTAGAGCATTCTTATTTACCAACTCTTCTGGTAATGGAATATAGCTGCAAGCAGTCAAAGGAATATATTTAGCTAGATTAAGCTCTAAGTATTTCACAAGGTCCTCAGAACAATCACTTCCTTTGTGGTGGAAAGAAGAAGCTGCTTCAATCATGTAAGTGCATGCATCCTCAATCTGTGATTTTAATTCATCAGGACTTAGTGACCATGCACTGAGACTGAGCTTATAAGCTATATGAGCTTGTATTTGTAGGATAGGAGAGAGGTGTGGGGTATAGACGTTAAAACACAAACATAACAATTTTTACAATATTTATTTGGTCATGAAAAAAGTATATACACAGTGTAAAGTATGCTGTGAATATTTACAATATATAATTATTAGTATAAACATAACTGGTTTAGTTTACAATATTTATTTACACACAGTGAAAAGTATACTGTGAATATTTACAATAAGGGGGGAAAAGTGGCCTCGGTACTAAATAAAGATGGTTTCAATTTAAAAGAAAATAAATATATATATATATATATATATATACAGTTTATTATATATATTTGAATAGATTTAAAATAAAAATTTATACAATCAGTTTATTATACTTGACTAGAAAGAAAATAAATATATATATATATATATATATATATACAAACAATTTATTAGATTTATAATAAAGATATATACAAACAATTTATTATAATTAAAATATATATACAAACAACTAATTGACTAGAAAAAAATCAGGTAGGCGGAGGACTGTACTGGCAAATAAAAATATATAAAAAAGTATCCCGGGAGCATAAAAAATATAAAAAATATGCTTGTTTTCATGCAGAAAAAAATATGAAAAAAATTTCAAATATTTGAAAAATGGTATGTCAGTGGAACTGTCTAGAGTGAAAGAAAAAAAAAAAGATGATTTATCAGCACGTCTAAATGACACCATTTATTCATAGCGAGTGCGTTTACAAGGACTCTGATACCCAAACGGCAACGTATTAAAATCTTCGGTTATCCGGCGTTTGGTGTACACGGGCCGGTAAACTTTAGTCTACGAAACGGTACATACAGTCGTAAGACCTTTTCTTACAATTTTGTGCGGTATCTGTATGTATCTTTCCGCAGCCTGTTCGGTGACCATCGCTTTCAAAACGTCAAAATTAATATCGTTCCGGTTGCCATAGTTTATGGTGATCCCGCGAACCTTGCACACCGTTTTTGTTTTGGCAGGATCGCTGCCAACACAAACTCGGTTAGCGTAATTCTTGGGACCGCCAGATACAAAGGCGCTAATGTATCTTCCCGGACCGTAATCCTGAAGTTCATCAGTGATGTCACCTAAAAAGTCTCCGGTCGGTGGACTCCAATCGCCGGGGCGTTCGGTAAATAGAACGCTATGTGTATCATGATACAAAACGCGGTCCCCCAATTGTTCAAGGATGCTGTATAATTGCAACCTAGCCATAGCAGTCGTGTAGCACGCCACCTCCACACTCGTGTTAGGGTTAGGGCGCAACGCGTCATGCGCATCCTTGTAATTGAGGAACATGACCTCATCATTTACATCAATGACAATGTCCACGGTGATGTACGGATCTGTCAGGTACTTGTGGATTTCCCGATAGTCGTTGATAACGGCTACGTGTGGTAAATCGGGACTTTGCCCAAACTTTCCCCATAGTGAATTTAAAAAAAGTTTAGCCAGAGTGCGGAGACCAGGGTTTTTACAAACAGAACCGAAATCTAGTTTTACCCCTTCCCTTTCCTCATAATTTTGAATATAAACTAACTTTTCCTCCTGTGAGGTACACCACTCTGGCCATTCGCTGGCTTCTTGTTTAATTTTCAAAAAAGTATCAATGCACCCGTGAAACAGGCCATCAGAACGCGTCTGACGGTCGTAAACAGATACATTGTACTCCCACACTTCGTGCACTGCTTCAACGGTGTAGCCTTTCTCAACGGCTTTCCGGATCACGTCAATCACACAGACGCCTGTCAACCAGCGATCTTTGTTGTCGTTGGGTTGACACGCGCCTTGGTTTTTCTCCTCCCCGCATTTCCTGCACAAGATGAACATTAGCTTGTCGTGCATCCGTGTAGGCAATACGGGCAGGAATAAATCCCGCGGAGGCGTTACTGTAACTTTGGCTATGCCTTCTACTTGATCTATAGACGGATAATTTGGTTTCAAGTGAATTTTGGGGTGGTCAACGGGGTATTATTTGTACTTGAAAACGTATGGATACAATGAACATACATCCAAGTACTTGATCTTCTCCCCACAAGAAAGGTCTGTTTCGTGGAAGAGCTTGCTTGATACAATTTGTACGCCCGCCAATGAATGCATCCCTTGGACTGAGAGGTTCCTTGGTATACACCTCGTGCCGGAGTACAAATTACTGCAAGTCCTTGTCTTTGCGTTTCATCGAATTAAACAAATCCTCTCAAATATCTACGACCGTGTAGCTGGCATTCTTGAACTTTTCAACTTAACCCATGGTCGCTTAATAGCGCGTCTCCATGGTCTTGTGGGGACAATTTTTGACAAGGGTGGTCTTGTAAGGGTAACAGAGAGGGCACCCGTGCCAATAACAGCCCCAGAACTGGAAGATGGTGGTGGTATCTCCAACTTTTACAACGCCGTCTACACGTAACCCTAACACATATACCTCACGGCCGTTACCCGCATGAAGAATAGATACACAGCGTTAATGGACCTCCCAGCAGTGCCATTGTACAACGATGTGCGACTGTTGTTCTGCGCACCGATAGCCACCGTTAGGGATAATATCGATAGTATTCTCCTTAAGATGACTTCGGCGGTAAACCAACATGGCCGCTCCAGCTATCGTACACGCCTCTCTGAAAGAATCCACCTTTGCTTTCTCCATGAGTATTTCTCTAAACTTTAAACAGGGTTTCCGTAATATCTCTACATCTTTCACACAATACAGTTCCAACTCGCGTTTAAAATCAAAGACATAATTTTCTTTGACCAACGTGTCATACCACTTCTCAAAGTGCTCCTTTCCTTCAACTGACATCTCTCCGATGCCGTAGTCCTTCTTTGGTGGCAAGGGACCCGTATACCCCGCTTTTTCTTTTTTTTTGAAAAAATGGGGGAAATGTCCCTTGGCCAAAGACTCGTCCAAGCCGAAAGTTTAGAGCAATTTGGAAAGCGACATCGGGAGAAAGTTCAGTGAGTCAATAAAGTGGAGCGGACCGTAACGCATGGACATGATTTTCCCACCGTTCATTATAAGTTCTGGAGTCCTTTTTTTTACCTCCATCATGTATCTTAAAATAAAATTACCATCATAGAATTTATTGTTATGGCCTAGGAGGGTGATATCCTTAAATTTTGAAGCTTTAATTTGTTCTATAAATTTAAAAAATTGGGCCATAGTGGTATCACCCTTGAATATGCAAGTCCTATCGCACCCACCGCCGGTGCAATGACAGTCATTTGCATCTATATAACACAAGCCTTACAACACGTTTGCACGACACAGAGGTTAGGCTCGTGCAAGTACGTGCCGACCGCACCTTGAAGAAGCGTTTCTTGTCTGCATTCAAAATCATAAATTACAAACATTAAATTTCTCTTTTCCAGTGTTGGCTTGGATGGGGCCTGATTCATATAACAGAAATCACCAAAAGGACGATATGAATCGCATACTCTACAAAAAGTCTCATAACACCTATGTGAATAATTTGATCTTTTCAAACTGAAAATTTGCCCGAATACCTCGCAAACCTTTTTGACATCACAGACCGATCTGTGACCGCTGAAAAAACCGGGACGTTTGTGGTTATCAAAGCACGTCTGGTTTGGGAACCAAAGCCCACAGTCTTTACAGACCACAGATCGGCCTCCGCTACAAACCGCTTTAGCATAGCACTTTTTGCACGCGGATTCGCACTTGTGTTTGTTCTTATTACTGAACGGCACACGACATTCGCGGCAAAAGTACACACACTTAAATGCGGCTGTCAGGGATGTTATGACATCAAAATTGTTTTGCTTGTCGTCGTGAAAATACAAATCCATGTAGCCTTTAAAGGAATCTTCGGAGGGAGTAGGCCCTTAATACAAGACCTGTCTCCCTCTACGTTCCCTAAGCACCGTGATTTTGTATTCGGAGAGGTATGCTTGAAATTATTTCAGTTCAGTGAGTCCACCATCTTTCAAAAGATTCACACGGGCATCACGGCATAAATCTTCTGCTTTAATTTTTTGAATTTGACGGCCCTGTTTAATCTGTTTAACGGTGTTCACGTCCATACATCCTGTTTCTCTTTTATTATCACATATAGCTTTGGCGACAACCAAGACACGGGCAAGGCAAAGACTGTCGCCATTTTGAATCGTATTGATCCCTTTGTTGTTATGGCTATATGTGCTAAAGGGGTGGGGGTTTATCACATTTATGATTACCCCTCCCGCGAGACTCCTTAAAGTGGGAGAGTTTAACGTACAATGGTGCTGTACTCAAAAACAAACTATTAATCTGCAACACGCGACTTACGTTATCAAGCACTGCTCTAGCGTCTAGCTGGTCTGCTCGACTAAATGAGACATACACAGGGCTTAACGTTGAGTCTGTGCTACTCATAAGTAAGCCTAGGTGATCATCGGCGCTAACGCCATGGTCCTGCAACCGATGGAGTAAATTAGTAATTTGTTCTTCAAGCCAGCTTATTGCATCATGATCGCTTGCTGGTACACCAAGATGTACGGTAATTTCTCTACCGGTATAAAAGAAACGCCTCATTTATTTAATCCTCTCTTGAACGATACGAAGAGGGACGCCATTTTGCAAAGCACCACCTACCTGATTTACCGGGCCACTAATTCCCAGTTTCCGTGCCGAAGAGAGTCCCGCTATCGGCAGCTCCATGGGCCCCATCTCCCTCGTCGCTTCCTGGTCTCGAACCCCCTCTCCATGGTGTAGAGGCAGGGGTGAAGATGTAATGACAGACGGGGGCACCGGGGCTCGAACCCCGTCTCCCTTGCTCTGTGGCGGTGCAGCTACGTTGGGTTTGAGGGGCCCCATAGCTGGCGGTGGTGTTCGGGGGGTGGTGTTCGGGGGGTGGTGTTATAATTTCCATCCTCCAGAAGCCCTATAACTCACTCACACACGCGTTAAAATATAACATGTAAGTTAATCTAACGCTATGAAGGGTTAAATCTACAAGGAATCGAGCCCGGACCTTTCGCACGTGTTTATTAAATACACAGTCCGTGACTGTTAAACATACAGGGAATCAAACCCTCGCATTTCACAAGCGTTTAATAAATACTCCGTGTCTTTGAACCCTGGACCCTTTATTGGAACATGTACAAATTACAGGGCAACGCAATTATTTGAAAAAAACACTGTTCCAAACATGAGGGGTTCTAAAGGCCAAGGGGGGATAGAGGGATTCTGATACAATTATTTATTTTCGTTTTGTACGACATAAATACTCTCTTTCTTCTAGCTTAAGTTGTCAGCATCTCGCTAATGACGGAGAGGGAGGGGGGGATTGCTATGCTACCCTGTTTCTACCTCCCTTTAGTGTCTAAACTGCCACCCCAGCGCTATCTACTAGAGAGAGAATCAATTAGATAACCACTGGAAACAAAGCAGCCAGCCCACTCAATATAGCGTCCAAACAGACAACCTTCTTATTTACCAAAGCAACCTTGTCAGTATTTGAATCCTTGTACCGGTGTTAACGACAATAATAATAATAATAATAATATTCTCTAGGTTGGACTGCAACTAACCAGCCGATTTGACACGGGTGATTAGTCAAATTTGACTTTATAACGGTGTGATGGCTAAGAAAATGTGTTCAGTCCGTTTAAAAAAAACATTTGTTTGGCTATCGTAAGCTACTAGCTGCCACCTATATTTGATGTATCTAGATTCAGATGTATCCGTAACAAGAGATACTTTAGTTTATAAAATAAGTCCAAATTTTAAGATTATGTGTAGCTGGTAAACAAAAAGACAGTAAAAAATGGCAGAGGAAATGTACAACCTTTAACTAAAAAACATGAATCCAGTTAAAGCTAACGAAAAAAATACAATTTACTATTCAGTCTGCAATGTGTAAACATAAGAGTAATTAATTTTTGTACAAGTGGAGTGGAATTAAAATAAGGTACGCGCGATCTTCATTAGGAGATTTGTATGGGATTGCCCGACACAAGAAGGATAAACTCTCATTTTCAGCCCCCGTTTGGATTCGAGCAAGTGTCCCTGAACACTGCATGCATATAGGTTTTCTCCGAATAAAAAAACCTCCCCCAGTAATATCGTTTAATGCAAGAGACTATATTTTGTTGACGTAATAATAAATACAGTAACCATTAATTAGAGGAAGAGTACCGTCTTTTGCAAGGAGGGAGAATAGAAAACCTAAATACACGCGAGGTGGTTGAAGGGGTTTTGTTTACAATACACGCACACACATCGAGAGAATCAAATAGGCGATCGAGTTAAATGGTACTCACATATCAGCCGGTCAATTTCCTATAGATCCCTGTAATCATCTGGGATCCCGCTTGATGTTGGGCGGGTGACGGACGTGGTGGCAGCCCCAAAGGCGGGGGACGGTGTGCTCCCACCTGCCAATGGAGCCGTAGTCTCCGGGGGCTGCGGCACATCCCCCAAGGGCAACAGCTCGTCCCAAAAATCTGAAATTAAATAAATACATATTATATACTATCACGGGGGGAAAAAAACCCAAAAAACTGTCAAGTTTCTATTTCTCTAATTTACCTTGCGTCCATTCATTCCCTGCAATACAGTTCCCGTCCTCCATGAAATAGCTCAAAGGATCGGGGCTGTGGGGTGGTGAAGGTGCTACCAGGGCCACAAACGCTTCAGGGGCGTCTATTTGATAGTCTATAAAAAACAAGAAAATCCCTCTGTACACCAAAGTCTATAAATCAAGAAAAAAATCCCTCTGTACCCCCCAAAGACTAGTCACCCATTAAAACATACAAGAAGTTTTAAAAATTTACCTGAATTTAAAATTTTTTCCAGATCGTTGAAACTCATCTTGATCAGTGCTAATCGGCGGTTGATGCAAATTGAAATGAACGATTGTAAAGAATTCTGGGCTATTTATACCCTCTTCAAAGAGCCGACCGCCTGTAATGACCTAATACTCTAATGTGTGTCTACGCATGCGCAACACAGATCTGTCCATAAGTCCCTTTTCAGATCCCGTTATTTCCTTAGTCGGCATCGACCTAGCGAAGTGGACGGAGGTTCAAACGGGTGTCGCTCAAACCTATCCTCCCTTAGTTCATCTGAAGGTACATTTTTCTCACTCTCGCAAATGTTGGGTGCATTGAGGTGTGGGCATATTTTTTCTGTTATAATTGGCCTGAAGAATAAAACGGTTGTTTTCACTTTAAACGTGGGTAGCAGCACACGACTTACAAACTATAGTTTTATTTCAATATCTATAAATTTATATATTTTATATGTGTCTACGTGTATACTGGTAAATATTCTTTAAAATTACTAGGGTGCTTTTCTACACTCCCTCCGCGAAAATGCCGGACCCAATTTCGATTTCTGTGTAAGAATGAATAATAATTTTGACTACTTGAAAACACCTTAAACGAAATAATTTGATGGTCTCTGGTTCGAATCCAATCTAGACACGCAGATTAAGAGGGAACTCCCATACCTTCTATTTTTTTTCAAATCCGCTACGCTTCGTGCTTGTAGAGAACTTTAATTCCATTTTCCCCTCTGTTAACTCTCTTGTGTACAGCTAGACATCTCGTCGCCTGTAGGGTTGACAGACTGGCAGGTATAAATTATTTCCAAAAATAGATTCCGAGACAAAGAAATTAGAGGGTCGGTTTCTTCTTTTTTTTCTCGGCTAATGTTTGGAAGGCCGGATTTGGGTTCTACCTCAAAATTAAACATAGCTGTAGTAGTTTTCATTCAACATTATTTCAGTGTGTACACATGTATAATATAGTATTGATTATTTATCAATAATAGTATATTAGATTTTTATTTCTAATTAAGGTGTAGGCCTATACTATAACCTTAATATTATGCATTAATTAATACAATAAATAATTCTAATTGAAAGTTAATAGTTAAAATAAAAGGTCCAATAAATTAAAATGTGGGTAAATCTTTTAAATTGTTTTAATAATAATTCATAATAGACCAAATTAAAACAACTTTGGATAAAAATAGTTTATTTTTACATTAACATTTGGTGACCTGGTGGTCTAGGGGTAAGGTGTCAGACTTCTGTGCTGGCGGCCGGGGTTCAATCCTCGGTCGCGGCACAGATTTATCTGATTACCAAACCCTTCCTTCACCTCTGACAAGACATCTTGTGAATGTGGGGTATGCCAGGCCTCCACCGTGGTTCGGATTCCACGTTAAACTGTAGGTCCTCAATTTCATCTCACAATCATCCTACCATTACACATTAGCGTAAGTGCGTATAACCCGAATGGATAGTAAGACGCGGTGCTAATAATAATAATAATAATAATAATAATAATAATAACATTAACATTATATACAAGGATTTTAGTTATAAAAATTTAAAATTAATAAGGATTGTTTATTGGAAATGTACCAACATTCTTCTGACAAAGATGTAAAAAAAAAAAGATATGTGATAACTATAAATGTGAACCCCCCCCCCCCCCCCGCCCCCCCCTCCTCCCCAATGCGTTTGGCCATGTATACTCTAATTCTTGTAGGAAGAACAGATTTAGAAAATACAAATAAATACATAACAAAAAATGGTGGTCAAAGTTGATGGCATTTTACTTAATTATTATTTTAAAGGTAGGCCTATTTATAATATATATCGAAAGTTAAAGATTTAAATTACATTACTTGAGATATGAATAAATCAATGTAGTTTTACTAACGTTTGTGACAGTCATTTACTTTTCTTACGATCAAAATTATAGTACACTCTACCAAAAGACAATAAAAATATAAATTATATTAAGTAAAATTTTACAATACTGTATTTGACAAAACAATTGTGAAAAGTTAATACATTTCCATGTGTGTTTAATTCCCATATTATTTACAAAGTCCAGTAATTTAGCGTTAGGGAAAGAACTATAAATAAAACCCATGACAAACCACACTTCTTTATTTATTAATAAACAAAAATCTTTGTAAAGTGTCTAATATTTAAAATTATTTTAATTAAGTTTTGGAAGTTAGTGATTAACTAATGTTGAAATGAAATATAACAACATAAGATTTCTTTAAATGATTGAGTAATGTTGTTTTTGGGGTTTCCTATTGTTTACAAGTATCAAACAATGGTATGTAAAAATGTAATTGAAAAAGTGGTCTTATAATAAAATTAAATAAATTTCATATAGAGTCACGTCAACAATATAAGTTAACAATAAAGATAAAAATGTAAAGGTAAATAATATGGATGCAATAGCTCTTTGTTACAATTGCATATAATTAAAGCAAGTAGAGTTAGCTAAGACAGGGTTGTTACAATTCTATCCAGCCCCAAAAAAAACTCACATAGGTTTTTAGTAAAAATACCCACTTAAAAAACAAACAAAATATTATAATTTGAATACAAAGCAATTGTATATTTTTTTTTAAAGTAGTTAGTCTATTTTCCTTTTAATATTTAAAATATGATCAATTACTTTAAATAAAAATGTAGATTGATTGGAAATGGAATTAAACATACTAACGTAGGACTAGATCAAACTAATGTTATTGAATATTTTAATAACTACACATACAATTTAAATTTAAAACATTCTTTTGTAATAACCAAGTTTTACTAACATGATTGCATGAAAGTCTTATTTTGAATATTTTTAACTAATGTATATTGTTATAATTCCTTAAAAAAAATTATTTATAAAATATAATATTATTGCTAGGCGTGGACGTTATTTTTTTTAAGTAACAGTCCAGGCACTAATTAATATGTTAGAATGATTGGTTTAATCAGATAACATACATAAGATCTTTAATCACACTACAACAAACCCAATAAAACCTAATATAGCCCAACTTATTTTTTAAATAGCCCGGAGCTTTTCAAGCCTGAGATAAGAACTATTCATTGAGAATAGAATGGTTTGAATTTCTAAAAAGTTAAACAATTAAAAATAACAATTCTAGAAACGTACTTGTGTGTGTGTATGTATGATATTTGAACACACACGCACACATAATATACAAGGACACAAACATGTTTGGTTTGTGATCTTCCTCCTGCCCACAATTTATAAGCGAATGGTGTCCAAATTAATGTATATACTCAATCGAGTTCGGTCATTTTCGGCTTTATACAATTAATATAAAGATTTAAACAAAACTCATCAAAGTAGGCATGTCTTTACTCGCAACACCATACTTTAAAATTAGCAGGATCAATCTTGCTTAAAGTGTTTAGAGGTTTGAAAAAATAAATAAATTGTACAGTGCACCGCACAGACACTCCCTTATGAGCTACTGGCGACAAATTATGAAAATATGTTTCCTAATTGTAATATACAATGGAATTAAACTAACTCTTGGTTGGTTACTAAATGATAAAGTATGTAAGATTGTGTAGTACTATACATTTTAATTTACGTGAAATTTTTTATAAAGTGATAGTTTTCCATTAATTTATCACAAAATAAAATACTGTCAAAAATGTTTCAAAGCAAAAAAAAATCAGTTATTTTAATAGATGATAATGTAGTTCTGATAATTTATAAATGCCAGCCTATTAACATAGAATATTTGAGTGTTTCCTCAAATTGAAGCTATACCACCGAAAAAAAGACTAGTGCAGAATTTCTCTGTTTTTTCTTCCTTGGATATTATATACGCATATATATATACGCATATATATATACTCAATATATATATATATATATATATATATTACCCAATATATATATATATATATATATATATTACCCAATATATGTATATATAGGTCAGTGGCACACCCAATAGAGGGAAAACTGGGAATTTGTCTCCCCCAAGACTCAATACTAGTTTAATAAATACATTAATTATGTGATTGTTAAAATAAAAAGCATTTAAGATGTGTCGAGTGCATAAGATACCTTTTAAAACCAGGTTTACGATTCATATTTCAAAAGAGATAAATACTCTACACATTAAAATAACCCCTGAGTTTCCTAATGAAAAAAAGCAAATTCATACTAGATTCTATATATTGTATGCAAGGCCAAAGCCAGATAAATATTCAATTAAAACTACCTTATTTACTGTTTAAAAATAACAAAAATAAATACAAGGAACGATCTATATCTACTAGTATTGTGATTGTCAAATAAATATAACTCGAAATTTCGATAAATGTCAACGTTTCATGACCCCCTGAAACCAAAAACATGATTTCCGCAATGCCGTCTGTCTGTCCATCACTTTTCCCTTAGCACCCCTTTTATATACTTAAACCTTATTTTAACTTATTACATAACCCTTAAAAATTAATTTGAGTAATTTTTACCCTTTTTAATCTTTTTAGTTACCCTAAACTATTCTCCCGGGCAAAGCTGTATTTCATGCTATTAATATAATAAAAACAAAAGTGAGTTTAGGTGTGTGTTCAAAAAAATCTAAGCCCTTCGAGATAGGATGAAAAATTGAAATTTTGAAGATCTTTAGAAGGACCACCTCATTTAACAAGTAAAATTTATAAAATGAGGAATTTAAAAATTGGGCTCCAGGACTTGGAGGAGGGAGTCAAAATAAGAAAGACGTTTTAACTTTGGTAGAAAATTGAAATTTGGGGAAAAGGTAGAAGGACTACTCCAGAAAATAAGAAGAGTTAAAATTTAAAATTTATGAGTGAACGCTGAGCGTAAAATTTAAATTATGATTGCCCTAGTTAGCTTGGTATTGTGCAAGGAGTAATTATATAAATGCTAGCAGCCGGATGTTGAACGTCCTAATTTGAATAGTTTGATATAGTATAAAGAATGGATCCGCCTGCTAGTAAATTATAAAAGTGTGATGATTCCACTCTAAACCATTATTTAAATAAGTTTCTTCTCTAACCCTCTCCCCAGTAAAACAATATAATATTTAGTCACAAAAGAATGTGTAGCTATCTGGACAGTTATTATGTTATGGTCAGATAAATAAATCGAGCGTTGAACAATGACGTTCATGTAGTGACAAAAAAAAATTGCTTAAATAATATTTTTTTTAATAAATTAATAAAAATGCACAGCATTTGTCAAACCAAAAACAGTATGTAACATAAAACATATTTGTAGTTGTCAACACAAAATTGATCTTTCAAATACATAAAATGCTTACAAGTTTGTAAAACAATAAATTAAAAAGGGAATTAGTCATAAATGTTAACACTAAGTCAATATACTATTTTGGTGACCTGGTGGTCTAGGGGTAAGGTGTCAGACTTCTGTGCTGGCGGCCGGGGTTCAATCCTTGGTCCCGGCACAGATTTATCAGATTTCCAAACCCTTCCTACACCTCTGACAAGACATCTTGTGAATGTGTGGAATGCCAGGCCGCCACCGTGGTTCGGATTCCACGCTAAACTGTAGGTCCTTCATTTCATCTCACAATCACCCTACCATTACACATTAGCGTAAGTGCGTATAACCCGAACGGGTAGTAAGACGCGGTGCTAATAATAATAATATACCATTTTAAAAAATTCCGTAGCTTATGGTAACAGCCGTTATTTAAAAAAAATGTTCTTCACTAATTTAACACCCTTTAACATTGGCCCTAATCTTTAGTTTATTTTTTTAAATAACCATAAATATTTTTATTTACCTAATGAGTTTATACCAATAAAATATTTAAAATTCTCTTAGAAATAAACAAATACAATATATCTATTGACATTATATATTTGACATCTTTTCTAATCAAAAGAGGAGTGGTGATTCTACCCTCAAAGCTCCTCAATTTGTTGATTCATGTAAAGTTTTTAATGAGAAAACCAATATGCAGATAAAAAAAATGCATAAAAGTTAGCACAAATAGCTATTTGGCATTTTAGTAAGGTTTTCCCCGGCTCCTATAATGAGCACAGCACCCTAGATAAGGTCCTGCTCGAAGTTCTTCGACTTTAGTTTTTAGCTCATTGCCTTACTAACCGTTCGGACTGTACAAATTTACTCCGTTAATAGGGTAGGTGTGATGAAGGTAGAATATAGGTAAAATGTACCTGTACTTGCATATAGAAATAAAATAATAACATTTAGAAATAATATTTCGAGAATGACCGGCTGCGAATTGAACCCCGATCTCCCCGTTGCCAGTAGGCTAGACTAAATGAGACTTGCATTTAGTTTACGTACTCACTAGTGCCGCCATGAATGATTTTAGTTGAGATTTTCATTCCTATTCTCGAACAATATTTGGTTTTGTGTTTGTTGCGCTATATTTATACTTTAGCATTCAATCATATAATAATGCTAGCAGTTTGGTCGACTTCAATGGTCTTGGAGTATAGTGCTCGCCTCAAGGCCCGGTGTTTGTGGGTTAAAACCTCGCCGGGGTCAAAGGATTTCTTTCAAGTGATAACCATTCATAGCATAACTTCTTTTGGTATGTAAGATAACCCTTTAAGGTTTGTGAAAATCATTTCCCGGCAAAATTGTTAGGCCCTTTTGTTCTCACTCATAAAAATTCTCGTGTGCTTATATAATCATTTGTTTCAGAAAGCGCACGTTAAATACAACAAATAAATAAAACTAGTAGTTGGACCCGTACCTTACACACGCAATAAAAATTCAAATAATCAAATTAATACGTTTGATACCAAACAAATTATTATCATTAATCCGGCCCTGCTACTATCCATCTGTTATACACATTTTAATTATAATAACGCAATACACCTAAAGAAAATATATATTAAAGTAAGCGTATCCGCATTTGCGTGAAGGAAGTGTGGATAAACACTTAGGGAAGAACAGCCCTCGGTCCACGTGGCTGAGATTTGAACCCAGAACTTCCAGCTACGAGCAAACCAAATATGATCCTGAAACTTACCTCGCGCACCCAACGATTCAGATATATTGAATAATTGTTCGATAAAATATCTCTTTAAAATATTTATTAGTGTTGTGATTTATGAAAACATTTTCTTACGAACTTAATAGTTTTAGTTCCTACGTTGCATTAAATAAACTATTAATATTTTTAATGAAAAGTTATAAATGAGAAAATATGTGTTTATTATTACTATTATTAAACTATTAGGAGTGAAGATGTATAAATTGTTAGCTAATCTAAATATCTGTTTCATATTCGATATAGATACAATTTAAATTCTAACACTTACCGAGGAATAGCTATTTCATTTATTTGTTTGGAGTTTTGTACTTTATAGGGTGGTGGTTTTTTGTTCCTCATGGGCACGGTTTTAATTATATTATTATTATTATTATTATTAGCACCCGTTCGGTTATACCTACTTACGCTAAAGTGCAATGGTAGGGTGATTGTGAAATCAAATGGAGGACCTACAGTTTAACGTGGGATCCGAACCACTGTGGAGGCCTGGCACTCCACACATTCACAAGTTGTGATTAATACACGTATTGTCAGAGGTGAAGGATTGAATCCTGGACCCATAGCAGAGAAGTCTCAAATTAGTTTACTTAGTGAAACTTGATAAATTTGTTTGAAACTATCACAAATATATCAACACAAAAAAAAATGTACACATGGACTAAATAAATTAAATAATATTACTTAAAATGTATTTTATTTTTATAGTAAAAAAACAAACAAAAACATTAAAACTATTCTCACTGAAGAATGTCTATTTGAAAACCAGTTTGTGACGTCAGTTGCAACACACCCTCATGGAACTGTGAGGGGAGCTAGCGGGTCGTTGAGCGGTGGAGGAAATGGCTTCACGAGACACACACAGCAACCGGTTGGTAGACTCATATTTAAAAACAATGATATTCTCTATTAAAAAAATACAACACTTGATGTGCTGGTTCAGAAAACTGTTCAGGGGAAAAGGTATTCAATTATGCTGGGGGTGAAATAATAATTGTTTACATATTTTCTTAAGTTTATTTTTAATTAATAAATATAGTTTTTTTAAAATACGACCCTTGTTCAAATTATTAATTAAAATATATATTCTAATATATTTTTTAAAAAAACCTAAATTATTCAGGAAATAGCCAAAGAGATAATCTTTTTGAAAACGGAGACATAAAATTTTTGAAAAGTTATTTTGGGCGTAATCATGGAAGAAAAATCATAAAAATTATTTTAAAACGTTGAAGTTCAATATTTTATATCTTTTTAATGGTTGGATTTACAGAAACAAAATAACTTTTGTTGTAACAAAAAACCTTTATTTTAATAGGGGAAAAATTTACAAAGCTATTAAATAATAACTACCATCAGATTTAAGGAGGTTAGTAGTACAAGTATTTTAGATATTTGGTGGGAGTTCCCCCTTAAATCAGCACACGACTTACAAACTAACTTAGCTATAGAACAGTAAATTCATCACACGTGAAAAGCAGCCCCCGCAGTATAGAGAGTTGAGCCCAGTACCCACAACTATTTTTTGAGGAGGGCGTTAATTGTTCGAGGATTATTTTCCACTCTCCCTCCAAGTACCAACAAGTTGGATGTGTGTGAGAGAGCTGACTTGGGCGGTGGAGCCTCCCTCCAAGTACCAACAAGTTGGATGTGTGTGTGTGAGAGAGCTGTCATAGACTTGAGCCCCCCGCCTAAAACATGTCCACTTTCATGGGATGTAAAAGCGAAACTGCCGATTAACGGGAGTTTGTCGAGCTGTCTTGCTGAGACCAGGTGTCTATTTTGAGAAACACAATGACTTCTCAAGGTGAGTGGAGGTTATTGCTCGGTTCGTCACCCCAGAAGGTAATGACCGGGGGAGAAACCCAGGATGAACAACCCCGGCTCTGGGGGGAGGGGTGAGGAGGGAGAATCCCCGTGCTCTGGAAAGTGAAAGGGTGAGTTGGTCATCAAAAGGTGGCGTGCCCCTGCTGGAGATGCTTGCGTCATTTGCTAGCGGTCAGCCGAAGGAGAAAGACTAAAATCGTGGAGCGCGGGGCCCGGGTGGCTCTATGCTTCAACGCCTAACAATCATTAATAATTAATCAGCAAGAACCAACATGTCCGGGTGGGGGCTCACAGTGTGCAACCGCCAGCTGTTAGAGAAGGATATCAACCAGTGTCTCGCGTACCCCTAATACACGCATGCCACAACGCCCTAAAACTCCCTACCAATTAATTAATTAACAACCAACATGTCTGGCGTATGCCAGCAATAAATAAAAAACTCCAACACCTCTATCCTACCAATTAATTAATTAATCAACAATAATCAATTAACGATAATTAATTAACAATAATTAATAATCAAGAACCAACATGTCCGGGGTTTGCCGGCTGTAGGGGAGGGGGAAAACCAACAGCCAATCAGAGGAAAGTAGGGCAGGGGAAGGAGGGGTGGGGGAAGGAGGTGATCAGCCAATCACAGAGCAGGAGGCGGGGTCACGTGACCAAATCCAACCTATCAAAACAGTGGGATGACAGGACATCCTAGCTACTATGGTAGTAAAACTTCCCCATAAATACAAACTTCGATTACGAAAGAATTAACACAAACGTAGGTAGCAAACAATGGTATTTTACAACCAAATGCCCTCAACCATCCTTCTACAACTTCTCACCGCTCCTCAACAATCACTATTGCGAGAAACACAAGTATATTATAAACTAGCAGAACGTAGAACACAAGACCTTAGCTAGAGGGGCTGGGGGTTCAACCACCGCCATCCCCCCTAAATTTGACAAAAAATGTACTGTCTTGTTTATGGTTTGAATAAAACAATAAATTGTTCATTATTCATGCAACAAAAGTGGTTACCTAAAACAAAATATTGAAATATTGAAGTATTAATGAATGTAAGAAGTGATGTGAAAGTGGGTAAGTCTTTGAGATTCGTAAATATCAAAATCTTTAGCTTAAAATCTTTTCGAGTAGTTGTAGTTCCAAGAACACATCGTAATTGAATCAGCAAATAAATAAAAATCAGCTATTTAGAATAGGATAAGTGAGTTGAAAAAAGGTGGGGGGAGGAGGGGGAAGGTCAAGTTATCAACCCCCAAATGGTTGAAGTTTGCGAAAATATATACATCACCAGGTTGATAACAGCTTGTCTGCAGATAAAGTACATGTTATAAATATTGTGATGAGTGAATGCTTTTAATTTTGCGAGTTTGGTGTGGAGTGTAGACTATACTAATTTGCTTTTCTACGTTACCAAGTTGTGGATTCCAGTCAAACGAACAAATTAATCTATATTATCGTATTTTGTAAGAAGAGCCTTTTATAAAATAAATTCATGTTTGGTTGGCAGTAAAAATTGATGATGATAATATCTTTCAAATGATACTTTTGTAACTGTAAAAAAAATGTATTCCTATCTGAATAGGACTGTCATCGGAATAGCTGGGCCACTACCCATGACATAAGCAGTCCCATCTCCCACCATCCTCCACCCATCCATTGATCCCTATTTTCAATACTTCTACCTAATAGATATAAAAGTCAAAGTCTTCAATACTTTAGTTTAAGCTAGTAATGTCTTTTCTTAGAAAGGTGTTCAAATTTGGACTATTTGGGTAGGAGTTACTGAACCTTTTCTATAAGCACACATTTTTAAATCTCGAACTTGATTAAAGTAAAAAGAAACTATTTCTAGAATTATTTAGGTTTGGTCCATGGTGGTGGAACTTTATTAGTGTAGAGTGGGAGGGATTAACCAAAAAGTAGTTTTGAGGAACTTTCCCACATGGCCCCTTACCTAAAGCTTTCCGGGGGTCTTCCTCTCCTGGCAAAAGCTTGTCAATTGGATGCAACTACTGGAGACTTCCTTGTCTGGAATTTGATTTGGGAATAACCTCCTCTAAAATTTATTTGAGGTGGTCCAGAAGTTTGTTTTTAACCATATTATATTCTAGAATTTAAGGGGGGAGTGATATAAATCTAAAGGAGGACAAATTTACTCCTGGGGAAAAACTATTTTTATGGGGGAGAACCCCTCCACCTTTATTTAAGACGTGATAAATGTACATTATTGGACTTGGAGGGGAAGGCACTATGTAATTTTCCTAATGTTAAACAAATTGATAGCACTTAAAGTATTTAATTCCGGCTATTTATTAGCTTAATAAATAATTCTAAATAATAATAATAATAATAATAATAATAATACTCAGCACCACGTCTTACTACCCGTTCTGGTTATACGCTTAAGTACTAATTACGCTAACTGGTTAAGAATTTGGAAGGTTGAATATAGAGTAAGTGAATCCGCATTTGCGTGGAGGGAGAGTGGAAAACAATTAGGGAAAAACCACCCCTAGTTCATCAGAGTGAGATTTGAACCTTTATGGGCAACACAAAACCAGCGCGTTAGCTAACTACGCTACCGAGGCGGGTAATTCCAAATATCTTCTGGAATCATTTAATATTAGTAATTTTTCTTTGCCGGTGGCAGCTAGGTGTGATTCCCCACAAACCCCCACTGAAATATGGCCTAAGACAGTTACAAACTATATCCAAAACCTTAGCTCATAGCCCACACACTGGAGGGAAGCAAGTACTCAGATAAAATAAAATGACATCAATAGTGGTTAGTTGCGATAGAACCAAAAATTAGGAAACTAAAAACTCTAATTCAGTATGTTATGAGTAATCTTAATCAATGTATTTATACACAAATTACTAAGCATGTGAATGTTAAGAGGTAAGACATAATTTTCTCCAACAAAGTCAATTTCGCTCTCGTCATCTGAATTGTCCTCGAAGTCATCAGGAATAGCTTGCTGATTTTGCACGAAATCTTGCTCTGATATACACAATTCTGCCAAAATGTCATCATCAGTGTATAGATAATACATTATGATCACATCAACACTAAAGAAATTAAATAATCAGATTTAAAAAATTAAAAAATCAAAATACGCAATCAACTAAAAACTTACACTAACACTACACTGGGGCAATGAGTGCCCCAAAACCGGTTTATAGCGGAAGGGTGATGTGTTTCGAGTGGATAAACACGACAATTGAAAGACTGTCAAGGAAAAGAAAAAGTCGTGGCCGCTAGAGGCAGTAAGGGCTGCCAACACAAATCTACAGCAAAACAAAAAATCAAGGTTCAAGGTTTAAGGAACCTCATATCCCAAGTCCAGGACATCTGAGACGGAATACTTCGGGAGACATTCGTGAGCCCCGTACTCTTCAGTCTGTGTGTGAAATACATTCCAAAGTGCTCTGACACCAGTTACCTTACGCGGATGACACGATTATTGTAATGGAGTCGTAGATAAGGACGTAGTTTGGGAGGTTTCTTGACAGACACCTCCAACACGTGGATGTGTGGCTATCAGGAAGACTATTATTAACTTGGAAAAGATTACTACCGTAATCTTCACATTGAAGACAGGCCAGAATGACAGGTCATCCCCATTCCAGTTTTTGAAGATCAGATTAAATGAGCGGACAGTGCTAAGCAGGAGCTTGGGCTTAAGCTGGTCACTACTCTAACTTAGAATCTAAATTTGATGGACCGACTGGCCAAAAGTAGATGGAGACTTGCCTACACCCACTGTTGAACGAGTATGTTTATGATAAATGTTATGACGCTGTGCAAGCAGTTTCTAATTTCATTTCTCGATTATGTGTGTCCTACGTGGGGATAACTGGTGATCTCGAATATGTTCAAACTGAAGTTATTGTGTCTTAGAAACATTGCAGGCGTATCTTTTTACGTATTCAATATAACTTTGCCCCAAAAGTTAAGACTTGGCAATACCATGTATCAGTGATAATTTCCGGAAACTTGAGCAGTCCTACTACGACAAGGTACCAGATTTCACCAGTCTTCTCTTCAAGGATCTTGGGAACTATGTATTTGACCCGGAAGGGTTCCAATATTGTCCCAACGCCCTGTTTAGTCAAGTGTGATTTCGATAGCCATTGGTCAATATAAAGCTCTCACCAGGTCCCCAGAAGAGTAATGTGGGAGCGTATTCCTTTAAAACCCCGTGTAGATTAGATCTTACTTCATATTTTATTTACTAAACCGTTCCTTTTAAAGTATACATATTAGATAAATGTGACAATCCATCATGGTGTGAACTACAGTGTCATTACAAGATTCAATTGGTTCCAAGTTTCCCTTTTGGAAGCAATTTGGACTAAAATCTAATTAGTTCAAGGAACAAATAGGATTTGTTAGGATTTTCATTCTCAACACAAGATTTAGGTAGAGCTTTTAACTTACTATTCAAGCCCACCAAATGGTGCTTAAGTATTCTCACAACAACCTACTAGATGGTGTGTGCTAATTGAACTTTCAGCTTCATCCCTCTTTATTAATAAACCTTAGAGACAATCTACGAAAGCAACGTGAACGGAGAATAAGAGGAAAGATCAAACATTCTAGACTACTTTTAATCCAAGGGGTTTTCCCTAGAAGAACTGCCGATGAAAACTAATTTATTTTGACCCTCGATGATCACATCCTTTATTCCCCAACCTCTTATTCTATAAAAAAGAAAGCCTCAATTCTTACTTAAATTTAACCCTTCTTTGACGCATTTCTCTGATCTCCATACCACCAACCTTCTCCACAATTTGTTGTATCCTTGCAATACTCTCCCCCCACAATCCTCAGTGAGTATCTAACTAACCCATTCAAACCTACGACAGTTTTCACTTCCACAAATCTAAATGGCCTCCTCTCCTGAAGATCTTCTAGAAACCCAATCAAGAAATTTGGAATCAACATATCTAAAAAACAGGAAATATACATCAGTGGCAAGGAATACAAGACCTAAGCCAATGCAGCCAAAATACGATCAAACAAATTAACTCCGTGGAGCCATAGCACATCAGTTTATCTCCCAATTTAATTTATCCCAGATGTCCAGAAAAACTTAATAGCTACTTTTGGGAGACACAAAATGAAATATATAATTAAGTTTCACTACGTATTAAAATTAAAATTATTTGAAAATCTTACTTTAGATAGTATAGTTCCCTCTGTAATAAAAAATATTTTTGGAAGAATAGAAAATATAAGCAAACGAAAGACCTTAGGTCCGATTTTAATAGGAATTAAATTTATTTTAAAACCGGATGTTCATGTTGTCAAAATGGCAGAAAATATATTAAAATAGTTATTGTATTTAAATTTTTAGTCCATTTAATGGAAATTTTCAGTAATTTATAAGGAAGTAATATTGGAAGCTTTTGATATCTATCTGGATGAACTTTTTTAATAAACCAAATAAGACATTTCTAGAATGCTATTCTTGAGTGACTTTCAATCATTGATGTTGGTTTAAAGTGGGCTTCTAATAAAAATCAGGGTTTAATATTATTATAAGCCTTATATCAAATAATACATATAGTAAAATGACATAAAACTGCGTGGTGAAGCGATTAGGCTATATACGGTTGAGATTATTATATATTACCATAACATTGTTGACGATAAATGGAGACATAATCTACGTCTGGTCTCTACATCTCTGGTTGGAGGGCCAACTGGTATGAATCAGAGCTCTAGGGTTCAAATACATGCCCTGATTTCAAATTAACTGTTCACGAGTATCTCAATTTTAAAATAATTTGGTGGACTTAAATAATGATAAACTCCTCTTTTGGGGCGCTATTTCAACAGATTGTAGATAATTGAATAATTTTTTTTAAGAGTTTGTTTTTATTGATCCATATTTAGTTAAATTTCATTTAATGTGTAACAAGGAAACTTTTGTGATAAATTAAAATTTCAAAACTTAGTTTGTACTAAACCCCCAATTAAATTGTTCTTATTATTATCTGAAGTCTAGTTAGGCCTATAATTTTTATTATGTAACCAAAAATATATTATGAAGGAAGTTATACCTGCAATGATTAGTGGTTAAGTCATCCAACAGGCATGACAAAAAAAAAGTTTTACACAATATTTTTCTTTAAGTAGTTTAAAGCTTTATTTTTTGTAGATGTTTTTAATATGATGACTCCAATAAATAACTAGCCTTGACATTGAAAAGGAGTAGTATAATACATTATTACACTAATGCTTTTGGGTAGGGGACAAATGTTGAACACACAATCCCCCTTGGTACGGCCCACAATTGGACATCTAATATGACGTCAGTGGAGTTAATAGTCACTGATGGATATTAATTAGATCTATAAGACAGGTAGGCGTAGACTACAGCCAAGTTGAGGGAGAAATATTTCTCAGTAATGTCATGAACAGAATTTCAGTTGAAACCCATGCAGCGAGTTTCCCAAGGGGTATCCTCCCTCCTCCCACTCCCCCTCTTGTTTCCTAGTACTTGCTCTAGCTAAAATATAGCGCTGGAACTCACTCCCCTTCATTTTGATAACAAATGACATGGTTCTATTTCACGTTTTCGAGAGAATGAGGAGCGAATCCTGGAAAACGATTACACTTCCATTACATGATTCAAACGCGTTTTTTTTTCTTACTGTGGTACTGTGGTAGGTGACGTAGCAAATTATTGTGTGGAATTCGTGGAAATCTCGATCGGTAAGCCGAGGCGAGATAACACAAAGTAGGCTCTGGTATTCTTCACGAAGGGCGCGTGTGCTGCTCCCTGGGCTGTTGTTTTATTAGTATTAATTTTGTGTCCTCGTGATTCAAATCTTTATGTGGGTCATTATTTGTACGGCCTTGGAGAACTGCCAGCCAGCACTCACTCTATCGCATTCCTCTCAGTTATTGCCCGCCAAACCTATCCTCATGAGCTAGTGGTCAGGCTGTAGTAAAAAAAAGTATTTAACGCGCACTTTCTTTACTAACTGATTATATCAGCACACGACTTATACACTAATTTAATACTAGAACTGGCAAAATACGAAGTCATACAGGCGTTAATTTATCACTGTGGATGGGAGAGCTCCGATTAAACAATGCTAACTTTTTCAGCCATGTCAGTAATCAAACTCGGGGCCCTTACTTCAGTGCTTGGAGTCTAAATATAAGTCTTGATGGAGCTCGTTCAATGTCGAGCATTTCAAAACCGGATTCAGCATTGGCATTTGGATTCATCTTTCGCGATATTAAATTAGTGCTAAGCCCTTGACATTTATCTTCGTAAATTTCAACGCGTCATACGGGCTATACACATTTTAAATACGTTAATTAGGTGGGGGTGATGAATATGGGATTTAGAGAAAATATACCCATACTTTCGTGGATATAGAGTGGAAAATCATTTGGGAAAACCACCCTCAGTATTCCTGGCAGAGATCCAACCCCGACTTCCCCATCATTACCCAATTGTACCATATGCTGTTGGCTTTTAGTTCATGTTGCCACCAACGGGGGTATCTTTGGAATTATTTCTTACTTCTTATTATAAAAATATATATATATATGTTTTAAAAATATATAATACATTACCTAGTACAACTAGCTTTTAATGCCATGTTTCAAAGGCTGAATTCGACTAATTATTTCAAAACAATAAATGTCAAGAACTCAAAACAGATGGATAATAAAATCTCTATTTTAAAATCACTCATCTATAGTATGTCTTTAACTTATTAGTGTAGTATTTATATACCTTAATCTTTTATTTTATAATGGTTCAACTTTTGTTTGTCTTTTTAAGATGGTAATAAAAAAAATGCGAAATTGCCAGTTCAGATGAAGCAAGCTGTAAGTTGCTTTCGAAATCAAACTAAGACCTGTCTATAATCAATGACCACTTTGTTAAATTAATTTTGGCCAAGAATGGATGAATAAGAAAGTCCGGTCTTTGTGTATTTTATCCAGACTGTCTCCAAATGAACAAATAACTGATACGTACAAGTTTAGTAAACATTCATAGGATAAAGACAAACTAAAAATATTACAAATACATTAAAAACATTTATAAAACTCTCAATAGTTTTGAAACCATTGATTAAAATTAACATTGGTCAAATACACAAAATAACCTACGTATATTTAAACTATCAAAAGAGAGGAGAAACCGGGAACGTTTTACTATTTATAAATTAATGTCTCAAATTTAAAAGTTTATATTATTTTTCAGATAGTCCTTAAAAAAATCTTCTTCAATCCAAACTTCTCTCTCATTTGGATAATTCTTACCATCCACCATTTCATAGTTAGAAAAGTCTTACTGTCTAACCTATAGATCAATTCATATAAATTTACCTGTACCGGTGTGCACATCTCTAGTCTAGATTGTGGCCAGGTGTTCTCAGGTTTTACCTATTTGGTTTCACCTCGATCCCTCCACACGAATGTGGGTACATTTAATCTTAATTAATCTTCCTCATCCATACCATATTAATGTAAATACGTGGATAGCTTCCCGTCCGAGCAATATATATTTTAGTTTCTGTAATGATGTAGGGATGAATAAGGTAGAATCGGTAGGAAATGTACTCGTATTTTAATGACCAAAGAGTGGGGAGCCATTTAGTTAGTAAACACCCCCAATACACCCAGCCCGTATGCCCACCATAGTGAGTTACAACCACAATAATAATTTTTATAAAAACTTCAAATTCCTTTAAGAGGGATTTATTACAATTAATATATTTTATTGCAATCTCCTATTTGCCCCATTCCACTAAAGGTAACATTCGCCTTATTTCCCTTCTCTATAACAAGTCTGGGTAACGTGTTGCTTGATGTTAGGCCTAAAGCTGGCCTCGGAGCGAATGATTCGTCTTCACTTACTTACCACATTATCATGTCCTATACACACAAACGATCATTTCATACTTAACTTAGTAGCTTTTATAAACTTGTACTGAAATCATTATGCCAATTATGATTAAGTCCATTCGGCCATTGAAGCGAGTAAATATCTTCATAAATTATATTGCATTATTTATTATTATTAATAATAATAATCATAATAATAATATATAAGCCGTGTATTAGGGTAGTAATATTGGGTCAGATCCATGTGTTTATTTTTATTTTATTATTCCACTTAACCCGAATGGATCCCAAAACACGGAATATGGAGGAAAAAGTTATATAATCTTAAAATTATAAGTATACATTCTTAGTGCCTATTCATAAAATAAACAACGTAATATTAGAGAAAATTATATACAATAAACACCTATATAAATTGTTTGGAGTGTTTTTTTATGGTAGCTTAGGGCAGAGATTTAAACATAGTAAATGCTATATATTTTTCTATAATTTAGAAATTTGCATAGAGCCGTTTCCCTTAAAGTAAGAAAATTTGCATTAAGCACTTCTTAAGTTAAAGTGTGTCTAATTTGGGTGACCTAAGAGTTGATTTAATATTTCTCCAATAGAGCCGGAGGGTAAAAAATTAATACTTGTTGAAAAAGGTAAGACAACTCCAGCATACAGAGTCAAAAATAGTACTCCATTCACTTTACAAAAATTAATTTTCAATCCGACAGAATATATTGAGGACCGAGAATTATATGTATAATACACAGAGACCTGATATTGAAAAGGGTGGCCTATGAGGGGTTAGGGCTAAGCAGGAGTTAGTTGTACCTTCAGTATCTGCCCAGCTTCCGACGACCTTATATATTGTCAGATTCAGAAAGGTAGACACTTTTTCACTTTTTATAAGGTTACTAAAGTTACTAAACTATTTTCATATATTCTTGCGTCAAGTCATTTTATCTCTATATGTCACTTTTGATATATTTCTATCAATACCAATAAAATTTAAATTATTTAGTAATAATAGAGTAAAAATGATAAATTTTTGCCACTATTAAAATATATTTGTATGTGCTAAAAAGGTTTTCTCTTCAAACAATGAATGTGTACTAGATAGTTTTGTTTGGCTATTGGAAACATATGAAAGCTTAGCAACCAAAATTTAGCTTTTGGGATAAATATATAAATATTAACATATCATCACTAGTCTACACTATACATTAACTAATAAAACTTTGAATTTACCCGTACACTATTAACATGCTGTTCTTGAACTGTCGTTTCCCATCTACTATCAATAAATTAAAAACTTGGTTGTAAACGTAAGAAAAGAAAAAACAACTATAAGTATTACATTATTCTCACTATTATATGTGTGAGTTTATTAGTATTAACAAAGATTAGTTTGTAAGTCGTACGTATAAATTGTGCTGAGAAAATATATGTTAAATAAATGGTATGATATAATCGAATAAACTTTCTCATTTTGTGTATTAAGGTTTGGAACAAAATTTTCAAAAAAATAGGCTTTCAGTAAATTACCCTTAAGTAAGTTTTCCTCAGAAAAATAAACAGTAGATCTCGTTAATCACAATCAACACTCTAAGTGTCATTTTTCAATTTAAAGAATATGATATTTAGAATTGGATATAACTAACAAATATAATAGCTTAGTTATTTAATACGTTCATTTTGTGAAAGCCAGCCTTGTACACTCGACCGGGATTCGATCTCCGACCTCCCTGTCATTCATCAATCCATTCTATTGCAAGAGTGATGCCTTATTTCAAATATTTTAATATTACTAAAACTAGATATTATTATACTTTTCTTACTTGATTTATTTTATACATTTTGTGTGATGACCTGGTGGTCTAGGGCTAAGGTTTTGGCCTCTGTGCTGGGGTCTGGGGTTCAATCCTCGGTCCCGGCACAGATTTGTCTTATTGCCAACCTTCCTTCACCTCTGACAAGTTGTGTATTAATTACAACTTGTGAATGTGAGGAATGCCAGGCCTCCACCGTGGTTCGGATTCCACGTTAAACTGTAGGTCCTTCATTTCATCTCACAATCGCCCTAACATTACACATTAGCGTAAGTACGTATAACCCAAACGGTAGTAAGACGCGGTGCTAATAATAATAATAATAAAAATAATATACATTTTGTGTCTTTACTGCAAACTTTCTGAAAAAGTTGATTATATCAGCACATGGCTTAAAACTAACCTAATACTAGAACAAAGAGACAACCGGTCCTCTAATTGTTGAAGCTTGATATAAAAATAAAAAAATGAACAAATGGATTATTTTGCCTCTGACATTATTTAAAACTAAAAATAATCGATATATTTTTATATTAATTTTAAGGTTTAAAATAATGCATGCAAATTTAAATTGATTCATCCTATAATCTATTTGTAGGCTATAATTTGGTAATGTGTATGTTTGTTTTTCACATCCTTAGAAGCCCCTAGATGACCACAAGGCCGAAACTCTGCACACTTGGAAATTTTAGACCACGGGACAGAACATAAAGAGGCTGTACTTTCGAAATTTTGCATTTAATAATTTAATAGTTAATTCAGTTCACTCCACTTTATCACATTCTTACGTAATAAACTGACAGAAATGTATTTTTTCAAAACAAAGGCCAGCATTCCATACGCTTATCAATTGTTGTTGTTAGGTTGTTCATATTTTAATCAATCTGTCATAGACAGGCCTAAAATCATATCATCAAGATTGAAGATGTATTTCTTTCAGAAATTTTTAAATAAAGATGGCATAGCGTTTAGAAAACAAAAATTTTTTTTTTATTTGCACCACGCCTTATACCCGTTGGGTTTTACACACTTACGCTAAAGTGTAATGGT
>JBCFYV010000389.1:0-77508 GCA_039000515.1 Timema cristinae | reverse complement strand
TGGTTTGAGCTATTTTTAAAAAAAATTTTTTAAAATTGTATAAATACATAAAAAAACTGTATGTTTTTTGTTTTAACGTCTACAACCAACACCTCCCCTTTTCCCCCCCACCCTATGAATAAAAGTTTATTTGCCTTTAAAAAGCTCTGTTCAAAAATTATAAAAAATTTTTTTGAAAAAATTCCCCCATTTCGTTCTCTCTGGGTAAAAATTTTAAAAAGTTACAAGTAAACACGTACTTATTACTGGGCATTTGTTTTGAGTATGAATCGTAAATTTTAGTTTTTGGGGGCTTTCTAGTTTTTTTTTTAAAAAAATGGGATTTGTAGTCGGCGAGTTCGATCATGTTTTCTCTCTCTTTTTTCCCCCTGTTTGGTACCCACTTTTTTATATTTTTAGAGCAGGAATTTTTAAAATAAAAGAAAGTGTGTGTGCCCCCTGACCCAAAAAACTATTTCCGGGTTTTTTTCCCAAATTTTCCCAAAAAATTTCTGCCGAGGCTTGATGTATTTCTCCTCTGCCCCGTTTAGAGGGGTAGACAAAAATTTTAAATTTTAAAAATACCCCCCATATTTTTTTTTGCGTCACAAGCCCCTGGTTCGTTTTGTATCGGGCCCCCAATGAGGGAGAAATCATAAATAATAGTTTTTTTTTAAATAAAAACATATATAAAGTATCATGGAAAGTTTTTTTTAAAACTTGCTGTTTGATAATTTATTTTTTATGGGGGTTTAGAACCCCAATTTTTTAATTATTTCAAGGTTTTGGGGGGGAAAAATTAAAAAAATTTTTTTTTTATTAGGGTTAGTAATTTTTTTAAAAAAAAAAAAATTTTTTTAGTCCTTGGGGGCTTTTACAAAACACAATTTGAGAAAAGTTATAACATTTTAATATAATTTAATGTTGGGGGGAAAATTTTTTAAAAATGGTTTAAAATATTTTATTTGTAAGAAGGGATTTAATTAACACACTTTTTATAGATTTTTAAAAACGTTACAACTTGAAGTTATGTAAAAGTTTTTTAAAAACAGTGATTTTTTCCTGATATTTTATTTAAAAAAAATTTTGTAAAAGTTATTATTTTGTTATCAAAAATATTAGCCCCCTTTATTTTCCCCTGGATTTAACTTAGGAACATATGTAAAAGTTATTCATTATTTAAAAATGTATTTGTCGTGATTTTTTTATGATTTTAAAAAAATTCAAAATCCTCATGTTCTTTTTCAAGTACAGAAAATTTGCGGAGCTTCTTTTTTTGGTTGGTTGAAAAGGGTTTAGAGCTCGAAAACTCCCCTATTAAACTAAGATTATTTAAAAATCTCCCTCCTTACAAAGGCTGGTACACTTACCCCCTCCCCCTTTAAATACTTCACTATTCCTACTCATTAGGTTTTTTAAATTATTGTATGAGTAGTGTAATACCATTAATTAAATATGGCTATGTCTGTGCTAGCACAAGACATTGAAAAAAGTCTTTAATTTTACTAATTTTTTTCGTTGTTGACACAAAATTTGAAAGTGCTTAAGAAATGCTTACATGTGAATATAAGTTGGGCTATCATAAAAATTTAAAAAATTTAAATTTTTTGATTTTTTGTGTGTGTGTGTGTGTGGTGTGTGGCACTACTGTGGCATTATTGCTACAATTTAACCCAAAAAAAGTGGGCTAAAAAATTTTCAAAAATACTTCCCCAAATTTGACCAAAGGGGATTTTGGCAGGGGGAAGAAACACACGCCCGCACGCACTAAAAAAAACCCCAAACATTGAGAGTTTCCGAGGCTAGTGCCGCATCGTGCCACTAGACACCGCCCCCCTCTCAAAAAACAACAGGGACGTGTAGAAGAAGTTAGAAACTGCCAGAAGGACTGTCGCCCGTTTAGTACCGCGAATCCCCTCTCCCAATTGTTTGAACAGTGTTTTCCCACCTTGGGTCCCCCCGTCTCGAGTGTTCGAAAATTTGTGACCATATAAAAGACCGTCCGTCAAGAAAGAGCCCAAAATTTTGGGGATTTGGCTCGGAAATAGAACGAAGCGTGGGGTTCCCCGGGGAAACATCCCAATACTATGTAAGGAGAAATTCTTTTTTGGCGAAAATTTTAAAAAATATTGAAATTTTTTCCCAAAAAATTCCCCATTTTGGTCATTTTTGGGTTTTAAAAATTTTGGTTGTTGATATTTTTTTACGAATCATCGTTCTTTCACGAAATATAGAGTAATTTTTTCTTATTTTACAAAAGGATTGTAGTGAAAAAATGCTTTTGTTAAAAAAAAGTAATGTGGGGAAGTTTTTTCAAAAAGTTAGGTTTTGAATTTTTTAATTGTTATTTGATTTTTGCTTTTTAAAAATTTAAATATATTTAGTTAATTTTGAAAGTGTGTTGCAATGCAAAATGGAGTAATATTTATAGGGATAATCGTTTTAAATGGTTAATAAAATTTTTATGCATTACGTTGAAAAGTTTACTCATATCTATTTTAAAGTTTTTTTTTAAATTATGAGTTATGTTTAATTGTCAATCAAATGTTGACAGAGTTGGTAAATAATCTTTAGGCTAGACGATTAGATAGTCGTTTGGTGTGAACCACGGAACTTTAAAGTTGTTGGTTTAAGATTTTGTATTACTTTTTTACAATAGCACTAAAATATGTTAGATGTTGTCATACGCCTTTTTTTAAAAAGGCCAGGCATTTAAATTTAATTAAGTATGTTCAAAAATATTTTTTGTGAAAAACATAAAGGTTATTTTTGGGCACTTTAGCTTTTGCTGATTTTTGTATCTATAAAAATTTTTTTCCCAAAGGGAATTCGTTAAAGAAGGGCATTTTTCTCGAAAAAGTTTTTGGCTGAATTAAAATCTAATTTTTTTTTTAAGACTGTTTACTATTCTAGTTTTCGCCATTTTTCCCTAGGTTTTTGTTTTGTGTAATTTCAAGTCCTTTTTAAATTGGGGCTTTCCCCTTTCTTCATTGAAATTAATTTTATCTTTTAAGTTGGACAGTGTTTTTTCACGATCTTGGAGTGGTGGCATGCGTTTTGGGGATGGGTTTTTATGCCCTGCTAATCTTCGGGCCTTTTAAAAAATTTTTTTTTAGTTTCATGCGCACTCCCATTGTCTAAAGGTTGTAAGGTTAATTTATTTTTTTTTTATTGAATCCTCTTTTTTTTAGAGGCCCGGATTACATACTACATGAACGATACTTATTTTTTCTTATCATGAGTTTTGGGTTTGCTGAAATTTTAAAAAACCCCCAAAAAATATTATGGGTGCCTAAAATCCAAAATTTTTTTAGTGTTTGTATTTATAATAGCCCGTCTGCTATAGATTGACACGAAGAAAAAATTTTCACCCGTTAATTTAATAAGTAAGCATAAGTTATTTAAATGGTACGGTGCACAAAAAAAACTTCTCTCTCTCTCTCAATTTATATTAAAAATTGTGTTTATTTGATTAAACTTATCCTGAATATTAAAACTTATATTGTCTTTTAGGTCTACATATTACAGAAAAAGGAAAATTTAAAGGGTTTTAAAAAACTAGATTTACTAAGGGACACCCTTGACTCGTGGGCAGATACACTATCAAAAAAAAAAGTTTTATCCCGGGAGCGTTAACCCTTACAACAGAAAACTTATAGCTTTAAGAAATTTTTTGACTTTTAGATTAGCTTAGATGTTGGGGGGAAATTTTACTTTTAAAAGATTCATAATATTTTTAATACGTTGCCGTTTGGTTTTCAGAATCTTTGTAAAAAGCACTCGCCACGACTAAAAGGGATTATTTAAAAACGGGTGAATAATCTTATTTTTTTAGTCCACTCTAGACAGTTCCATGGACCTTTCCATTTTTAAAAAAATTTTTTTTTCCCTTTTTTTTTTCTGCATAAAAAAAAACATATTTTTTGGTTTTTTATGCACCCGGGTTACTTTTTTATTTTTTAAATTTTCCCCCACTATCCTCCACCCACCTGATTTTTTTTTTGTCAATTAGTTGTTTGTATATATTTTTAATTCTAGTCAATGATTTTTAAAACATATATATATATTTTATATTTTTTTTTAAATCTAGTAAAAAAAAAAATAAAATTTTTTTGTATTATATTTATATTTTATTCAAATATAATAAACTGTTTGTTTTATTATATATATTTTAAATTTTATTAAAATTATATTATTTTAAAAAAACTGTTTGTATATTTATTTTTTTTTTTTTAAAATTGAAACCGTCTTTATGTATTAGCTTATTTAGTACCGAGACCATATCCCCCCTTTTATTGTAAATATTCACAGTTTTAATTTTCCCCTGGGTTTTAAAAAAATTTTTGTAAATATTAACAGTTTATTTTTTTCGGTTTTGTGTAAAAAAAAAGTTTTGTTTTTTTTTTAAAAAATTTTATATATAGTTTTTTATTCACAGTTTTTTTTTTAAAAACTGTGTGTATACTTTTTCACGATTTTAAAAAAATATTGTAAAAACTGTTGTGTGTGTTTTATGTCTACCCCCACCCTCCCTCCTATCCTTAAAATACAAGTCATATAGCTTATAAGTCAGTCTAAACATTATGGACAAGTTGAAAATTTTTTTCCGGCCATAAAAAAAGGGCCCCTTTCCCGGGAAATGGGGAAAAGGTCACATTTTTTTAGCAGACTTTATCCGTCACTTGGACACAATGTGTGACTTTAAAATTTTAATAAAATCCTTTGGTATTATACTTTATGGCAACCGGGATTCGAACAAGACGGGACAGGTACCAGCGTCATTTTCTGTAAGGGTTTCCCCGAAATGGATGACAACTGTAAGGGACTCTCCACAGCGGATTTTTCCTTGACAAACCTGATGCGTGAAGCCAACGAGGTGGTCGTCGTTCTTTTCACCAAAGGATATCACCTTCAAAAAATTAGGTATGTACCTTACCAAAATATATTCCATAAAGGAAAGGGGCCCAAAAGAAAATTTTCCCTTAAACGCACATTATATCTTTTTTTTTTTAAACCCCCCCCGGGAAAATTAACCGCAGATTCAAAAATTTGACATCAAGTCCCCCCTTTTTAAAATACCCGTGTCTTAAAGAGGCTTACACGTTGTTAAAAGAACGCCCTACGGTTTATATATTTTTGGGGTTTTCAAACAAGGTACACCAGAATGTTTCAGATATAGAACCCGCACAATTGTCGGCTGTATTTTGTCCCTCCCAAAGGGAAAAAAGCTAAAAAAAACCCCGCACTTCCCTATTTAGATCTTTTTCATAATAATGCCCCCCCAAAGTGTTGACGCGGCCCCCTTTTTTTTACGGGGCGATGTATCGATGAATCCGCGGCAACTTTATCGCCTTGTAAAAAAGGGCCCCGACAAAAAAATTGGTTGACTCTGTTTGCGGTGTGCCAAAAACATTTTAAAAGGGGGGGTTTTGCCGTTGAAAATGCGCAGTAGACAAATTTACGTGCCCCAAAAGAAGGTGTTGCGAAAGCTGGTAAAACGAGGAGAGTGCTGGAAGAAAAAGGACGACTACTGTTCAAAAAGGGGGGAAAAACTTTTCTTTCCCTTATTTTTCCCCCCCTTTTAATCAGCGGTGTCCTGGGTTTTTCCTTATTCAACAAGAAAATTTAATGGAATATACGAAAAAGATTATATTAGTGTCCCCTAAAAAACATTACACCGTCACGAGCGACACCCCCCAAAAACCAAGTTCCCATCGGCAAAAAAAATTTTTTTTGGTCTCCGAGTTGGCAAGGGGAAAAGGAAAAAAAAACCTCCTTCAAAACTTGACAAGTCTAAATGGACTTTTTAACAAAAAAGTGCTACAGCCCCCATCTAACTTTTGTCAACCCCCCCGCCATCTGAAAAAAACCCCCCACCACCACCAACCCCGAAGTGTCTATTCCCCCTCCCCGCAGTACTTATTACTGTACCCGAAAAGGCACGTAAAAAAGCTGAAATTTTATTTTGAAATATTATTTCCCGGGCGGCATTCTTGGGACTCAAAAGGGAAAAATGAGTATTCAAGTTTTCGCCTCTCCCTGGATCCAATTTTTTGGTTTTTTTCTTTTATCCCGGTCAGCCCAAAAGGGAAAACACAGTGAACCATCGGGGTGGAGAGAGTTTTTCACGGGCGATGCAAAAAATAAAAAAGTTTCCCAAGAATTTATTGTAAATCCAAAAAAGTTTGGCGCCCATTTGAGGGTCCGACACCCGTAAACCCCAACCACTTACACCATCGCAGAAGAAGAAAAAATGAAGAGGGTGGACGAAAACCCGGGGGTTGCCGTTCAGAGCTTAATGGACCATTTAGCCCGGGACTCTTACGACCCTTCTCATCCTGCAGGGTTTGCAGGGGGGGGCCGTTTGTCATAAAAAGGGGTCCAAGGAAGACCCCCCAAAAAAATGAGAATGGCATCGTGCGCAGGGGTGCTTTTACCCTACACAAAAGGGGCTAAAAAGGTTTCCCCCGCAACAAGGGGACGTTGTGTCAATTATTGAGCCCCCTGGCAAGCCGTTTTTTACGTTTTGTGAAATCCCCAGAAAAATACTACGACGGTGCAGATGTAAATTGTTCACCGCTTTGATGTGTTTAGCAAGATGGCATGGGCGGGGGGCGCTTCCATACAAGACGGGGAGCGTCGGGGGGTGGGCCCCCTCTCGGGGAAATTTTTAAACAAGCGGCCGTAAACATCTTAGTATTTCGGGCGGACAAGGGGAAAAAAGTTCACGGCACGCTATTCCGGAAATTTTTCAAAACAAGAAGGGGTGCATTTACCCCCCTCATAAAATTTGACGTGAAGGCATGCATCGTTTGGGAAAGGTTCAAAAAACTCTTTAAAGGACCGATGTGGCGTACTTTACCAAAAAAAACACGTTCGGTATGTGGGAAATCCTCCAAATTAGTCGACGCTTAAGAAGGCGCAAAACATTTCGTATCAAGTGGCGCCCCTTGCGTTTCAGAAAAATAATGTGCTTCAAATCAGAAAAAAATCTGTACAGCAAAAGGCGTCCAAACTCGAATAGTAAACCGAAATAAAAAAAAAAAGGGGGGGGCGTTTTACACGGGTGCGTATTAGCAAATCCAAAATACTGTTGAAAAAAGGGGTATGAAAACAATTGGAGCGAAGTATTTTCAAAAAATCAGCAGTGTGTGTTGGACAGCGTTTTTGTCTACGATCGCCCCCCTTGATGGCGAAGAGGGTGGAGTGGACTTTTTTTTAACCTGAATTGCAACACGTACGTCTTCCCGAAACTTTTAATTTGATAAAATACTACGTGTTTAAAAGGGTAAAGGGCCAGAAAGGGGAAAAAATAAAGGCAATGGGAAGGTTTTCCCCCCCAAAATTTAATTCTTGGATTCCTGCCAGTTTTCGCCAGCCCCCTGCCCTTAAGGGAAAAAAGTTATACATAACTTTGCCGAGTGACGCTCTATGGGATATTTCCCCCCAAAAAATCATCACGAATTTTTACCCCGGAAAATTTCTTACTGTCTTTTCACTCGACGGGTGGTGGGAAGTCACTCTGGCTGAATTTCAATATCCGTGTTCTTTCACCACCATACCCTAGGGTCAAAATACTGTATTGTACAACAGGGTGGACGTAATAGTGTGGAACAAAATTCAAGAATCATGTCCCTGCTGGAAATTACAGCACTATCCATGAATTGATCAAAGCTCTAAACGACGTAGAGGCGTTTAAAGAGGATTCCGGAGTTGTATTAAAGTACACAAACCCCAAAAAAAAAGTGGATGTTTATCTTTTCCTCAGATATACAGCTGCTGACTCTATAAAACCCAACTAAGTCTACAGCTCGGTTTGATCCTCAGACTAATCTGATCAAAGTCCAAAGTACGTACGCCGCCAACTTTCTACTAGGCTTGCCCTCGCAAATGTACATCTACACGGATATCGTCAAAACCGCAGCCCGTGGGTGACATTGTGGCATCGCTGTTACGTATCGTTGGTATCAACAACGTAAAACTATCTCTACGGCATATATAAGACATTAGCTATGATCCGTTGCACTACAAGCCGTGTTGGAAGGGAAATTGAAAGTTGGAAATCATTATAAGAACCGACACGTTAACCTGTACCATTCGAGTTTGGAAAAGTTTGCGTGAAACTTCATTTTCGACGCTGCAACATGAACTGTCCCTACCAAAGATACTACGTCAACCAGGCTGGAAATGAATATCTTCAATTATCACCGGTTTGTTCCCCTAACAAAGAGAGCATGGGATAGGAAGTTTTTTTCAGCGGCACTTTCAAAAGCGTCGTACCGTTGCTGAGAAGCGGCGCTAAAGTCATTGGAAAACACGAGCTTCATACGGGTTTGACGTGCTCTCCGACGTTGTCAATTAACGGTGTCCTTTAAAAAGGGGGCCCACGGCAACGTGTTGGTGAAGTGGAAAAAAAAACTGAAAGCAAGGCTGAACAGAAGATCAACACGCTGATGACCGGCTCACACTATAAAGTGCGTCGTAAGAAGCAAATACATAAGTTTCTGTCGTCGCCCAACGTAAAAAGGTCAAGAAGAAGTGTAGATATTTTCAGTTAAAATGTCGTTTTACACCCCAGCCATGCGAGTGTGCCAGCAGTGAACTCGATCTCTTTTCCGTGCAACCCACTCATACCAGTCTTGAAAGTGGCAATGGCTCCAGTACAAACCTGTATCTTCCCTCACCGATGATTCAACCCATAGAATTTACCGTTACTGGACAAGGCGGATTCTATATCGATCTTTTCCCGACTATGGTCTATCAGGGCGGCCATCATGAAACCCCACGGTGGCTCTTTCACTGAGGTGGTATCAGATCGCACCCGTCAACAACTGGTTGCATTCCACTATTCACACAGGTGAATGTGTTTTTAAACCAAAAATAGTCTCACGCCCAGCAACACGTATGCCTATAGAGGTACATTGAGCGCTGCTCAATTACAACAGTGAAACCAAAAGAACGTATTTGACTTGCGGTCTGTGGTTTGCAGACACCCCGGAACCTTTGAGGAGGCTAACGCCGGCAACAAGGGGTTTGAAGCCCGTCACAGTCACACCACAAAAGTAAGACGGTGGATCTTTTGGGGCATCTTCACGGTGACGTTTTAAACCAAGGGCAAAATACCTTTTGAAGGCACCGAACTCAGAATCAAGTTTTGGGCCGTTCCCGTGACGGGTTTAGTCTTATGGCGGGGCCCAGAACTCCCTCACTTTAAGGTTACATCGTTTTTAGCAGGCCTTCTAGTGGGGAGTGTCAAAGTAGCACCTTCTATACTGTTGGCACATGCCAAAGCATTAAACATCAGCCCGGCAAAGTTTTCCCTCAACCCGTGTGGAAGTAAAAACACTCCCCTATTCCTACGGGGTTTCAAGGGAAAACACTGGACAACGTATTGCCTGACCGTTACCCAAACGGTGCATCATGGATTTTGTATCAACGCCGCGTTCAACGGAGACGCCACCAAGAACCCGTTCAACTTTAAAACCTACGGCATGAACCATTTCTCGCTGTACGTAGACAGGGAACAAGTACCATCAAAACCATTACAGCCCGATTTTTCAAACGGACACTAGTCATGTACTACCACACATTGTTTTCTGGAAAAGGGTATCCATTTCTGAACGAAGGTTTGTGACATCACACGAGAAGCCTTCCCAAGAGATATTTATTCATGGCTTTCGATCTCACACCTAATCTGTCAGCCCACATGACATCGCATTGGAATTTGATGAAGCACGGGTCTTGAGCATTGAAGTGAGCTTCACCAGGGCTCTCACCGAAACCGTCAACTGTATCGTGTACCGGGAGTTTGCCAACATCATTACAATTGACAAGGACAGAAACGTCGGACCGATTATGGAAGTTAATATACCCCCTTACCCCCGATTGTTGCTATAAAGATATTATAAACGAAATCATACCGTTTTGGGTGTCATAAAATAAAACAATGTCTTAAGGACATAGTAAATCAAATTCACGGACTCAGTATACTCAATCACCTGGGCCTATACGTATTCATTACATAGAGCTCTCGTATTTAAACTATGCTTATGGGCATAGGGAAATAATCGTCAGACAATCTGACGAAATAAACTATGTCTGGTGGACATAGAAAATAATGTTAGACATCTTGACTAAAGAAACCATGTCTGATGGATACAGAAAATGACTCAGACACTCTAACAAAATACACTATATCTAGTGGACATAGAAAGTAATGCAAGACATTCTAATACACGAAATTTTGTCTAAGGGAAATATATAGCAATATCAGAAATTATGAAATTAATACTCAATGTCTAATTTATATCGAAAATAAAGCAAAACATTCTAATACATGAAACTATATCTTAGGGACATAGATAGCAACGTCAGATATTCTGACATGATACTCAATATTCTCAAAAGAGACTTCATCAGTGATGTGGTGGTGAGACCAACGCCTGACACATCGTGGCCTCCAGTAGTCTTCGGTGCTGAAGTTGTATGGAGTAATTCCTCCTCCAGTGAATAAATACAATAGAATACAAAAATGTGATTCACGGGGAATCTGTTATATAGCGACAGAACTGGCCGGGGGCACAAAAGGAGATTTATGGGGAAAATGGGGGGGAAGAGTTGCGAAATAAATCCACTTCCTCACCAGTGCTGTCACTATGAGTGTCGAGCAGAGACAATTATTTTTTTATTTTCTTCGACGTGTGTCCTTCGATCAAAACGTGAAAATGCTCGCGATACCGAAATTGTCCGCTGGGACAATGTCCCTTGACGCTTGGGCGTTTTCCGGCAACATTAATTCAGAGTAAGACACCACCTGCCACATCTTATTAGAATTGATTAGTATTTGTTATCTTGTTTTAATTGTCTTTGTGTAATTTTGATAGTTTTTTTATGAAATTTGGATTGTAGATGTCATATTATAAAAAAATGTCATGCTACAATCCCCTAGGATGCTAAACTCACCAAGCTGCTCGTGGGCTAACTCTGGAGCTGGTGACATAGAACTGGCCATTAGAGAAGCAGTCCACCCTCAAATCAATCCCAAATACTTTTAATAACTGCCCCTGTAAATGGCCATTGCAAAGCACACTTTCAGGAGAAACTGCTTTCTATTAAATTCAAAGGAGTAGTCAGATGGAATTAGTGGGGTGCATGTAATAAATAAGGACTCCCCATGGGTATAGCCGGTGAACATAGTTGCCTCAATGACATTCTTACGGAGGGTTTTTACTAGCAGTCTGGTGTCATTGCAGAGTTTGGGAAGGTTCAGGTTCCATACCAGCATCACTGGAGCCCCTACTGTGAGGAGAAGTCAGGTGGGTTCAGTCAAAAGAATTAAATACAATCTCTTTACTCTCGAAGAATTTAGCATACCCTCATTAATATTTGCTACTTTGTCGTTCTTGGGGGTAAGGATAGCTAAATTAAGCAGCCAGTAGAAATATTTTTCTTTGAAATTTGTGATGTCGTGGTTGATTCGGCATGTCAGGTTGGTCACAGTCAAGGCCACATACCTAGGCCTGCATGAATGATGATCATCTCCTCTAACTCTGAAAATTTGGAAACTCTTATCCTATTATGAGTAGGAAATCAGATAATTTGGTATAGTTGACATCTCATTTCAAGAGGACAAACATGTTCTTCCTGAGAGAAAGTCTTATTATATGGGGCCACGTGTAAGACAACTAGACGGACGCCTTCACCTCGTCATCTCAGGTTTCCCTTGGAAAAACTGGAAGGGTCTGCCGGAAGTCTCCATCCAGCAGTATGGTGATTCCCCCATCATATATTCACTGCCCTTGATGTCCTACAGGATAATTCTGAGGATCTCTAAGACCCTTGTTTGCCACTTTGCTCTTGTCCCATACCAATATACTAACCTACCTGCTATCAACCTGAGATACAACCTGTCAACACTTAATACCAGGGTACTCACCCAACATATACCTGGCCGAGATACCTCCTGTCAACACATAATACCAGTTTATGTGTGTGGAGACTGGGGATGGTAAGCTACAGTTTTCACATATATTTTTTTTTGTAATTCTAGGTTCTTAATATGGATCATATAAAATTAATCATGTTTTACCTTTATTTACTGGCTATATAATGATTTAATCAAAATCTTGGCTCAAACCAATATTTTATAAAAGCAAATTTTATAAATTTATTTGTAGCATTTGCTAAGCTATATGAGTTCTAAAATCATTTTCATCTAAATAAAATATTCATAAACATTTCAAAATCATATATTTCCAATTTCTTATACATTTCCTAACATATATGATTTCTAAAAACTATAAATGAATAGACTTACCCCGGTTCCCACGAGCTCCACCCCAAACCACATTTTCACTTCTTCCACACGTGGTCAGTGCAGACGAAATTAGGCGTGGCGTCGATAACTAAGCCACATAATCCTACATGCCTTAGTGACGTCACATCCAGATAGGAAGTATTCAGAAAGGTTTCCATAGGGAAAAAAGAACTTACTGAAGCCGAGAATTTTCTACTGTCGGTGTGTTAGACGGAGACAGAGACTCCATTTCCTGATTCCACGTAAATCTCCCACTCTTTTCTTGTCAATCTCTCCTAGGATTTGGACACTAGTATATAAAGACCGTGGAGTAAAGTTATTTATTACTCTCGTCGACAACTTGGTTTAAAACACTACGCTGGACGAAAAAATTAAGCTACATACATTGTTACTATTTTAATTGTATATAATCTTATTAATATTTGCCCATAACGAAAATAGACTTGTTTTTTGTTAAAGTCATTTTGTTAACGTTAGTGAGCCTTAAAATATTTCTTGTGAAAAAACAAACTTTTGTCATATTCTCTTTATAAACGTATTGAAAATTTGAATGTTTCATATATATATATTTTGTTGAATAATGTTCCATCAGGAAAACATCCTGTGTGTATTAGGAAATTAAACTTTAGGTAGTTTCAACTGAAGAAACTAATCATAAAGGTGAGTATGCATAGAATATGCTATGAACTAGCTTTGATATTCACATTATTTCCCAACTGGAAAATGCCGTAATTCTGCTTTATGCCCTATCAGGGATCTTAGTATATGATTAAATTAAAGTCATTCGGTGTGAAATATTTAGTAAAGTCCATTAGTAATATTTATTTGTTGTCGTCCTAGTGATGTCTTATGGTGCATCTTGAGTTGCCGCTGTTGAGACGGAATTTTATTGTAGAAATTTATTAAGGTAAAATTGGTCTTAGAAGTTGTGCATTATTGTTAAATATGAGTTTATGAAATATTACATGTGTTGTTCTATCAGAGAGTATAGGAGTAGAGAAGGCTGTACCTTTCTAATTTGAAACTATCGAATATTTCGTATAGGAGAATTACTTTGATATAATTTATGCTGGTAATCTGATTATTATTATCATTTTTTGTATAATAATCTGACTGCCTTTATTACAATATGTTTTTTTTTTAATTCAGTCGCTTATAGAAAGTTAATATTTTTGTTGTGTTTCTTGGTGTTGACCTTTTGGGTCCACTTCACTATCTTATTATTTGTCTATTATCTTATCTGTTGTTTTAAAACTATGTTGATATATGAACTCTACAGTTTTATAATTCTAACGTGCCCGATCAACCTAGCGTTTATTTAAGTTCGCCCTCCATTTACTGTCCAGTGAAATGGGGGCGGGAGTTTCATGTGTGTAGTGTCCCTACTTCAACGGAGTTGTTTCACCCATGTTATGTAAATGAAAATTAAGATTCATATTAGGTTTACTAAAAACAAACACATCATTATAATAATTAGTATGGCTCTGATTGCTTAAAGTTGACTTCTTTGATTCTAAAATTTAGATTGTTTGTTATTTTTGGACTTAATTTTCCTGAGGAAGTTTGAATACAAAATAAGTGTACCCTCATTTCAGTGGAGGGAGAGTGTAAAACCCAAGCTGATATTAAACATGAACACTCAGTTCTAATTAAACTGGAACTGGTTGTCACGTAAGCCAACCTACCACATAGCAATTGTGCCAGCCAACCCCGTTGTAATTTACTTTTGTTATACAGGACGATTAGTAACTTATTAATACTTTAATTGAGAAAGTAAATATTAACTAGCTAATTAAGAGCTAACACAATAATAATAATAATAATAATACATTTTAATGATAATGTGGCTGAGGTGAGCTCCACCGGAGCAACAACACATTGTCCAGCAGAGATGGTCCGATTGTTTCCACACCACTCTCTCTAGAGATAAGTAGGCCTATAGAGCTTCTGAGTAAGATAAATAACTTACCATTTGAACATATCACTATATCACTATATCACCTAAAGGGTATTCTCCTTCCCCCAAATCAAGAGGGATAAAATACACACTTCTAGTCAAATTCAATTGACAAATATTAAATCAATAAAACTCATAGCTATATTTGGTGGCTCATAGACTAAGTGAGAACTGTTTCAATGGATAGCGGGGTAAAAGAAATGTTGTGCTGATACTTCAAGTCCCAGTGGGATATCCCTAACATTTTGACATCCAACAAGAAATGTGCGATGTCGTCATCATTTCTGGAGCAATAGTTATGTTCCACAAAAAGTCAGACACTGAGTCGCCATATTTATGATTGATTATGACATCACTGGTGTTCTGGTCCAAGAGCCCGGGAAACGACCAATCACGACTCTGCGGGGGATTCAAACATAAAGGAAAGTCGTAATACTTTCTTCCTGTGATACCAACTCCCTCAAATGTTTATTTGGCAGTTTCACTGCAAAAAACTTGTAGTAGTAATATTGTGAACTACCTCCCAACACATTAGTTCTGTCAGTGCTGAGTGATATAGAGTTATACTAATGACAGAATAGATGTCAATGATATAGAGTTAAAGTGGTGATATTATTATTATTATTATTATTAGCAGCGCGTCTTACTACCCGTTCAGGTTGTATGCACTTACGCTAATGTGTAATGGTAGGGTGGTTGTGAGATGAAATTGAGGACCTACAGTTTAACGTGGAATCCGAACCACGGTGGAGGCCTGGCATTCCTCACATTCACAAGATGTCTTGTCAGAGGTGAAGGAAGGGTTTGGTAATCAGATAAATCTGTGCCGGGACCGAAGATTGAACCCCGGACAGCACAGAAGTCTGACACCTTACCCCTAGACCGCCAGGTCACCGTGGTGATATTAATTGCCGCTGATATAGTGTTCTACCCTCTACCAGTGCGTACGTATACTAAATGTATATTTCATGTTGTTAAGAGTGTTTCTATCAATAGGCACGTGGATTAAATGTAGATGAAAGTATCTTCTTTTCGGATACATGCGTGTTATCGGAAACCCTGCTATTTAGTCTGATCAGTGGTGGAACCTACCGGGAAAGTTATTAACTACTTTCTCAACATGCCTTCAATCTTTGTGAAAAACCTGACTATAAACTTGTTTTGAGAGAAGTTAAAATTAAATTAAGATATTTATGAAATCACATTGTTTTGGTCTCTTTCAAAATAAATACGCCCGTGTTTTAATTCTTTAGATTATTGTATCCGATATGTAAGTTTAGGAGTGAAAAGCCAATTTTTGTAAGAATTCACAATGGCTCATTTTTTGTGTTATATATTTCGATGACCAGCCATTTTATTTTAGTGAGCTTGCTGCCCTAATGTCGTTTGTTAAGATTTGCTATTTTCAGATGTACGATTTTAGGAATCCTTTTTTCTTATTCAATATATTTATTTGCGTGGATTATTATTTTGTTTAAAGGTGATAGCTACTAAATTTCTTTGTATTTAAATTTTATCTTGCTAGAGTATTTTTTTTTAAAAGGAACTGAAATATTTTTAAATAACTGTTAAAAATATAGCCTATCATTTTAATATAGTTTAATAACTTTTCGTATACCTTTTACCATACTTTACAGAGGACTCCACCTTTTACCATACTTTACAGAGGACTCCACCTTTTACCATACTTTACAGAGGACTCCACCTTTTACCATACTTTACAGAGGACTCCACCTTATACAATACTTTACAGAGGACTCCACCTTTTACCATACTTTACAGAGGACTCCACCTTTTACCATACTTTACAGAGGACTCCACCTTATACAATACTTTACAGAGGACTCCACCTTTTACCATACTTTACAGAGGACTCCACCTTATACAATACTTTACAGAGGACTCCACCTTTTACCATACTTTACAGAGGACTCCACCTTTTACAATACTTTACAGAGGACTCCACCTTATACAATACTTTACAGAGGACTCCACCTTTTACCATACTTTACAGAGGACTCCACCTTTTACCATACTTTACAGAGGACTCCACCTTTTACCATACTTTACAGAGGACTCCACCTTTTACCATACTTTACAGAGGACTCCACCTTTTACCATACTTTACAGAGGACTCCACCTTTTACCATACTTTACAGAGGACTCCACCTTTTACCATACTTTACAGAGGACTCCACCTTTTACCATACTTTACAGAGGACTCCACCTTTTACCATACTTTACAGAGGACTCCACCTTTTACCATACTTTACAGAGGACTCCACCTTTTACCATACTTTACAGAGGACTCCACCTTTTACCATACTTTACAGAGGACTCCACCTTTTACCATACTTTACAGAGGACTCCACCTTTTACAATACTTTACAGAGGACTCCACCTTTTACCATACTTTACAGAGGACTCCACCTTTTACCATACTTTACAGAGGACTCCACCTTTTACCATACTTTACAGAGGACTCCACCTTTTACCATACTTTACAGAGGACTCCACCTTTTACCATACTTTACAGAGGACTCCACCTTTTACAATACTTTACAGAGGACTCCACCTTATACAATACTTTACAGAGGACTCCACCTTATACCATACTTTACAGAGGACTCCATCATTTTCGAAATGGAAAATAAGAGATTGGGATCCTATTTATATGGCACAGGCAGTCGAAGCAGTTCGAAAAAAGAAATGAGATTTTTAAAAGCATCCAAAGCCTTTCATCTCCCAAGGTCTAGTCTGTAAAACTACGTTAATGATAAAATAAATCTATAAATATATTGCTGGAAACAAAATGAGGGCTTAGTCCCACTTTGCCCCAGAATATTGAAAATGAATTGGTTGAATATTGTTTGCGTATGGAAGAAAGATTCTTCGGTTTACGATCTTCAGATATTCACCGGCTCGCGTTTCAACTGGCTTTACAAAGTGATTTAGCTAATCCTTTCGCCAAGAATAAGGGATGTGTTGGAAAAAAAGTGTCTTAAAAGTTTTCTTAAATGTCACCCCCAAATTTCATTTAGAAAACCACAACCAATTTCAGCACCTAGGCTTTTAACTCTGAAAATGTAAAGATTTTCAACGATAGTTTAGATCCAGAACTGAAAAATTAGGATATGCACCAACCCAACCCGAATTTTTAATTTTGACGAAACGGGAGTTACGAGACCGTTCAACATAAGCAATCGAAAGTGTTTGGAGAAGAGATAAATCGCAACTTTATCGCCAGAAAGAGAGAGAGGTGCATTAGTGACTTGTGTTAGTGCAAGTGGTTGTTACGTTCCTCCACTACTCAGGGTCGGACTGAACCTTCCAAAAGGCCCAGACCTTGGATTTTCACAGGGCGTCAAATATTATTAGACCTACTAACTCAAAAATATTTACCTTTTTATTGAAAATAACTATGGGAGTCTGATAGAGCCCTATAATATTGATTAATAATACATATTATTAGTTATTGCAAGAACTTCAAAAATAAAATTAGTTTTCTTTTCCTTATGTGACTCACGGCATTGTTGAATATTCCGAATTTAATAGGTTATTTTTAATAAATACAGTATAAATAAATATTCATGGGAGAAGTGAATTTTATTTAACAAAACATCTAGCATTTAAGGAACAAATTGTAAAAGATATTATACTATATCTGTGGCAAAGATCCTTTGACTATTCTAACACATCCTGTCTCAACAACATCCGTCCTGAGCGAACTGGCTTTGTCTCTGAGAAAAGAAAGTGTAGATATCACACCCCAATCACCTCAAATAAACCTGATTTGTATCAGCGCCGAATACAAGTCTCTTCAAAGTAACACACCCTCACATTTCAAAATAGATTTTCATTTTCACGCCAAACTTCCAAAAATTTAAATTTATAAATTATTAAAAGAATATAACTTTACATATAACTTTACATTATTAAATGAATATAACTTTACATATCCAAATTGCTGTTATAGATCCCATCTAAAATACAATAATAATACGTTTGATGTTATTACTATACAAATTAAGTTCATTATAGATATTAGAAATGGAAAAGTTTATTTGAGAGAGAAAGAAAGAACGTTTTGATCAAAACTTCTTCCATGGAGGGGAACGTGTTACGATCTCAGTAAGGTTTTGTGGGTATCAACTTGAAGGACTACGAGCTTACTAACAAAACTTAGTAACTAAACAATAGTTTTTGTTGTCTGGTAACTTAAATTTTCTTAATTATTCTTACCTCAGTAACTAAAAATTACCCAGGAGCCAAAAAAATTACACACTTATAAAATGAACACCAAACGCTATCACTCAAGGCGCGAAAACAACTAAACAGCTGATTTCCACCCCTCCAATTGCAGCCCTGCGACACGGCCCCACGGACCATTCTCTCCCACTGTTCATCCCCCACCCCCTAAATCTGGACTCACTTAAATATAATTCCACCTTCACTGTTCCACCTTGTCTTGATTATTAGAATCTTATTTATTTTCTTCTTATTTTAATCAATGCAATATTTTTCGCCAAGAGAGAGTGGTATTCTGGGCCGAGGGCTCAAATTTGAGAAACTTGAGGGCGCACCGGGCACGATGGGCCTGCGGACCAGTCCGAGGCTGCCACTGCTAGTGTTCCCGCGGAAAAATATGAAAAAGGAAGGAATGATTGGATGAGGCTCCCGTTGCTGCACGTCATATCTCAGGATGGACAACAACACATCTTACATTGTGTACGCAACAAACTGTTCCAAAAATAACACCGTTGTTTTAATTTTCGATGGACACTTTTCTTATACTCGTAATATTGAAGTTATCTCCATTGCACGAGATAATGGTCTCACTATAGCATCTCTCTCCTCCATTCAACCCATAAAATGCAACCATTGGCTGTGTCGTCTATGAGCCCGTTTAAAACAAATTATGCTCAAGAAATTGAGACTTGGCTAAAGAAACATCCAGAGAGAGTTGTCACTTCTTGTCTAGTTACTGGTCTCTTTGTATCAGAGGCCGCCATGAGTGGCCTTAGAAAGACGGGGTTGTTACCTTTCAACCGATGTTTCCTAGAACGTTAGATATTTTGAAGTTCCGAATGATGGTCAAGGGGAAGGTGATTCAGAAAATAGAAACACTTGTTTAATTAAACCTACTGATATAAGTCCCATACCATCGCTTCCCAAAATAATCGTTACAGAAAGAGTTAACATACGATGTGGCACTGCCATTCTCGTGACAGGAACACCCCATAAGAAAACTATAAAAAAAAGTCAAGATAAAAAACAAAGTATTGTAATATCATACATTTTTTAAGGTTTATTCGGGCAGGAGGTTAACCCACGCTTGTACATTTCCTTGGAAGTCAAGAGAATTGGGTTGCCATCCTGCTGAGAACAGCCTCTAGCTCATATAGCTTCATCTTGTTGACGAGCAGTACGGTGCGACCGATGGACCTTCCTGGCTGGTGGAATAACGAGATCAGCAAGTTAGGTGATAGAATAACATCTTGTTTAGTGTTTGGAGCCCTGCTGAGTGCATGTGGATCGGTATCTAGCAATGACTGACTAAATGACGGAATAAATGTGATCGGTAGTCCACCCCCACCGGAGGGTCGATCGCGGGTCTACAGAAAGGTTGCGAGACCGTTATCGTGCCTGCTCCCTCATCTAGGGAGATCCACCAGGTGACTCATGTAGTAGTTTAGCATCTGACTATATTAATAAATGTATCTTATTGTCCATCCCAACCCTATAGCTCGGGGTCCATCCTAACCATGTAAGTCCCTACGGTCCTCTGGTAGTGCTGTACCTACCTGTGGCTACCTGTGGCTACCTGTGGCTACCTGTGGCTACCTGTACCTACCTGTGGCTACCGGGCACCCACATAAAACTAATGACTTTACAATGTGTGGTCAGAAGTGAATATCTGGACCTTGCAAAGTGTGTCCAAATTGAAGAGTGAGTGATAAGGTGATATCAAAAGGGATTAGGTGATGTGTAAGTGACAACATGTCGTGACATAAGATAAATATTCTAAAACAGATGTCAAGGTTAGCCGATTAGAAGTTCGACTACGCGTGCTGCTAGCTTGATTATGCTAGGTGTGGAAGAAAGGCGATATGAGCTGATAAAACTTTGTACTGCAAGTCACAAACGGAGTGATAAACGCAAGTGTGCCTATATCAGCTGCTATCGAGCAAGAAGAAAAGTCGGCAATCTTAACCATCATGAATCGACAGATGACAGTAGTGACGTCACAAACGTCATCCACCACAACAGCAACACCAAGGTAAGGAATTGTACTACTTTGTTTGGCTTAGCCTATTTTGTGTGTTCAATTATTATTATAGGATGTATTAAAATTCTTAAGTTTCATTTTTATATTCTAACAAATAATTCCAAAATTTAAAATTTTCTATTGCAAAATTGTTATCATGGCTACCCCCCAGTAAGATTAGAAGGACGAGACGTCGACTTACAAACAGCCATAGATCTTTTAATGACACAAATTCATAGGTTAAAAGTAGAAAACGAAACTTTAAGGCAAGAACGTACAAACCATGCTGCTAATACGAGTCAGGGAAACGAATCCATAACAGCCACCATGTTTGTTAGGAATTTCACGCTTATTCCTAGTATACCAGTATTTCAAGGCAGAGCAGAGGATAGTGTGTATACCTTTTTCGCAAAGCTAGAGCAGTCAGCAGAACTATGTGGGTGGACTGATAGTGAAAAATTAGCAATAACCAAATTACGGGTTTCAGGTGAAGCACAGGATTTTACCTTGTCGCATAGTGAATGTAAGGAAGCTACGACTTATGAATCCCTGAAACAAGAGCTGGTAAAGCGTTTTAAGTGGAAGAATACTACCAGGTATTACCGAGAACAGTTGACCCGAAGCAAGTTACATTCGGATGAAACTATAGAGCCATTCGGGGACAGAATAAGAAAAATCAACGTCAATACGTATGATTTAGGGGAGAGTGGATAGAGCAATGCTGCAATAAGGTTTGAGGCGGACCAGAGAGCGTTAGCTGCTTTTCTAGATAGCTTGTCTCGGGAATTAAGTAGACTGACACGGCTTTCAAAACCTAAACCGTTCCAAGACACAATAGAATCAACGGTGGACATAGTATAAGTGGACCGTCGACGAGGTGAAGACAGACGAACTGAAAAACACGTTTTTACGAACGACAATGAGGTTAAATGTCATAAATGTAAGAGATACGGTCATTTAGCTATAGCTTGTCCAATCAACAAGTTAGTTTGTTTCCATTGTCGGGACAAAAAAAATATTTCCAAATTTTGAAGGAAAGGGTTTTAAGGGAAGAAACCTCCCCAAAACGATCAAGGGATTGGGCCAAGCCACTACCCCCAGTCCAAATAAAATTCGTCCCTGTAACTTCCGCTGACAGTGAAGACTCTAGTGTAGAAGATCTTATCATTCTTGAAAACTACGAGGGAAAACAATGCAGGTTGTTGGTCGATACATGAGCTCAAGTTTTAGTAATGTGGTCGGTGACCTGGTGATCTAGGGGTAAGGTGTCAGACTTCTATGCTGGCGGCCGGTGTTCAATCCTCGGTCCCGGAACAGATTTATCTGATTTCCAAACCCTTCCTTCACCTCTGACAAGTTATCTTGTGAATGTGGGGAATGCCAGGCCTCCACCGTGGTTCGGATTCCACGTTAAACTGTAGGTCCTTCATTTCATCTCATAATCACCCTACCATTACACATTAGCGTAAGAGCGTATAGCCCGAATGGGTAGTAAGACGCGGTGCTAATAATAATAATAATAATTTAGTAATGTGGCAAGAAGTTTTGGGAAATAGAAATATTTCAAACCTAATTACAAATTTGCGGCTCTAGGAAGACAAATATTTTCAAATTTGTGAGAAAAAACTTTGAATATCAAGTTAAAATAAACCACGATAACTATGTAGTAAAGGTACAGGTTGTAAATGCTAGCTGTCATCGCTATGATTGGATTAGATTTCTTGTTGAAAAACCAGGCGTCTGTTAACGTAGAAAAACAGGAATTGAACCTTCATCATAAATCATATGATTTAGGCTACAAACTTTGTTTGTATGTATGTATCAATGGCCACACTATATGTTTGTCTGTCTGTATTTGGGATCACAACCTGTGTTTGTCAGTCTGTCCCTGGGGCCACAACCTGTGTTTGTATGTCCCTAGGGCCACAACCTGTGTTTGTCTGTCTCTGTGGCCACATCCTGTGTTTGTATGTCCCTAGGGCCACAACCTGTTTGTCTGTCTCTGTGGCCACAACCTGTGTTTGTATGTCCCTAGGGCCACAACCTGTGTTTGTATGTCCCTAGGGCCACAACCTGTGTTTGTATGTCCCTAGGGCCACAACCTCGGTTTGTATGTCCCTAGGGCCACAACCTGTGTTTGTCTGTCTCTGTGGCCACAACCTGTGTTTGTCAGTCTGTCCCTGGGGCCACAACCTGTGTTTGTATGTCCCTAGGGCTACAACCTGTGTTTGTATGTCCCTAGGGCCACAACCTGTTTGTCTGCCTCTGTGGCCACAACCTGTGTTTGTATGTCCCTAGGGCCACAACCTGTTTGTCTGCCTCTGTGGCCACAACCTGTGTTTGTATGTCCCTAGGGCTACAACCTGTGTTTGTATGTCTCTGTGGCCATAACCTCGGTTTGTATGTCCCTAGGGCCACAACCTGTTTGTCTGCCTCTGTGGCCACAACCTGTGTTTGTCTGTCTCTGTGGCCACAACCTGTGTTTGTATGTCCCTAGGGCCACAACCTGTTTGTCTGTCTCTGTGGCCACAACCTCGGTTTGTATGTCCCTAGGGCCACAACCTGTTTGTCTGCCTCTGTGGCCACAACCTGTGTTTGTATGTCCCTAGGGCCACAACCTGTTTGTCTGTCTCTGTGGCCACAACCTGTGTTTGTCTGTCTCTGTGGCCACAACCTGTGTTTGTATGTCCCTAGGGCCACAACCTGTTTGTCTGTCTCTGTGGCCACAACCTGTGTTTGTCTGTCCCTAGGGCCACAATCTGTTTGTCTGCCTCTGTGGCCACAACCTGTGTTTGTATGTCCCTAGGGCCACAACCTGTTTGTCTGTCTCTGTGGCCACAACCTGTGTTTGTCTGTCTCTGTGGCCACAACCTGTGTTTGTATGTCCCTAGGGCCACAACCTGTGTTTGTATGTCCCTAGGGCCACAACCTGTTTGTCTGTCTCTGTGGCCACAACCTGTGTTTGTATGTCCCTAGGGCCACAACCTGTTTGTCTGTCTCTGTGGCCACAACCTGTGTTTGTCTGTCTCTGTGGCCACAACCTCGGTTTGTATGTCCCTAGGGCCACAACCTGTTTGTCTGCCTCTGTGGCCACAACCTGTGTTTGTATGTCCCTAGGGCCACAACCTGTTTGTCTGTCTCTGTGGCCACAACCTGTGTTTGTCTGTCTCTGTGGCCACAACCTGTGTTTGTATGTCCCTAGGGCCACAACCTGTTTGTCTGTCTCTGTGGCCACAACCTGTGTTTGTCTGTCTCTGTGGCCACAACCTGTGTTTATATGTCCCTAGGGCCACAACCTGTTTGTCTGTCTCTGTGGCCACAACCTGTGTTTGTCTGTCTCTGTGGCCACAACCTCGGTTTGTATGTCCCTAGGGCCACAACCTGTTTGTCTGCCACTGTGGCCACAACCTGTGTTTGTATGTCCCTAGGGCCACAACCTGTTTGTCTGTCTCTGTGGCCACAACCTGTGTTTGTATGTCTCTGTGGCCACAATCTGTGTTTGTATGTCCCTAGGGCCACAACCTGTTTGTCTGCCTCTGTGGCCACAACCTGTGTTTGTATGTCAGTAGGGGGAAAGTGAGTATACGAGATCACACCCATTAATCACCATTTTAATGGATTCTGAGATGACAGGATGGGGTTAGGAGGGGGATGGGGTGATAGGAAGGGTTGTAGCACATGATGGTGGCCGAGGGATGGGGGGGCACAGCCATCTGAGATGACAGGATAGACATGTGGGATGGAGGAGGGTGGGAGGAGGATGGGGAGGGTTGGAGCCCTCGATTGCGCGACACGGGTGAGGGAGTGGAGGGGGGAGGCGGTATTTTGTGACAGGGGTGGGAGGGGGTTGGGGAGAGGGATAGAGGAGCACCTGGGTGGAGTGGGAGACAAAATATTTTTTGGTGCGGGGTTCTGTGACTCATTAGCATAATTGAGAGGGTGTAGGTTGGTGGATGGAGGACTTGGGTGGAGGGGGAGGGGGGCAAAAAATTTTTTTGGGGACACATCGGAGGAGGGTGGGGCAGAGGACACGACTGGGATGCTGGAGGTTGAAGCCCCTGCAAATGCGGGTACACTTCCTTCTCGCACCGGACTATAAATATTATCCTGCAAATGCGGGTTCACTTCCTCTAATTCCTACGTGGGAGGGCAGCTCCCCGATGGTCAAGATTGGGAATTAAGGATATGACAAGTATTATTCACCTCTAAATAAATATTATCCTGCAAATGCGAGTTCACTTCCTCTAATTAAACCTTCCCAATTCCTACGTGGGAGGACAGCTTATGGACCTCGAACCCTGATGGTCAAGATTGGGAATTAAGGATATGACATCTTAATATCTTTCTCTCTCTCAAACCCTGATGGTCAGGCTACAGTTCCATAGGTCCCTGGTTCAATCCTCGGCACTTTCACAGGAAACAACTTCAGCAAATGCGGGTTCATTCCCAGGCGGATCCACTCTCTCTCTCCGCAAATGCGGGTTCAGGTCGTCTCACGGTCTCGAACTATCCAGCAAATGCGGGTTCACTTCCCTGACGGTCAGGATATGACAAGTATATTCTCCCTCTCACAGGTCTCGAAGTATCCAGCAAATGCGGGTTCACTTCCCAGTTCCTATCTCCCTCAATCCCTGATGGTCAGGTGTGTTAGGATAACCGTACTTAATCAATGAATTGTTTTCAGGTTAAATGTGAATAGTTACACCCTATCTCTATCTTGAATGTGTATAGGTGTGTGTATGTGTGTGTGTATGTGAGCATATGTGTTAGGATAACCGTACTTAATCAATGAATTGTTTTCAGGTTAATGAGTTTAAAAAGGAATTGTTTACTTCATTAATTAACAATACGAGGTTCGAACCTTGCTTCCAGGATAATTGTACTCGAAACTAATATGGTAGAATTTAGATACAGATACGCTCATTCATGCGGAGGGAGTAAACATTGAATTGTTTTCAGGAGGAAACGAGCTAATGGAACAGGCTACAGATCTAGATGTCCAGGGTTCAATCCTCGGTACTGTCGTGTAGATCACAGGAAACGATCTAATGGAACAGGCTATTGATCTAGAGGTCCCGAGTTCAATCCCTAGATCACAGGAAACAACCTAACGGAACAGGCTACAGATCTAGAGCTCCCGGGTTCAATCCCTAGATCACAGGAAACAACCTAACGGAACAGGCTACAGATCTAGAGGTCCCGGGTTCAATCCCTAGATCACAGGAAACAACCTGGATATGACAAGTATTATTCAGTACAAAATTCTCCCTCTCTCTCTCTCAAAGTCTTAGTTTTTTTTCGGTATGGAACAGCCGGGTGGAGGGGTTATCTCTCGCATCGTGACGTAGCGTTTAGACCCTATGGGCAGGGTTATAAGGTGCCCTACACGGTAAAGTGTGTAGTGGGGGGCTTGACCTAGTGACTGCGGTGCACAGCTGCTCTTGAAAGAGCCGTATATAACCATAACAGTCAAGGTATTAGAACATAAATTTCTTTCCAAGTGACATGCTTAGAATCATAATACTTAAGTAGTTTTCACATTGAGGGTCTAGATCTGTGTACTTTGTGGGAGGGGGAGAGGCGTGGCTTGGAGCCTATAAATAAGGGTGGTCAGCCCTATAATTAACCGGTAGCTATATTAGCCATGGCGTCAGAATTTGTGGCCGCATTTTTGACGGAGGTGGGAAGTAATGAGATACTTCCACGTAAATTAACTGAGTTGGAGATAGGTCACGCGTACCGTATTTCTTCAATAAAATCTGTAAATACGCGATTCGGTCGTCGTATACTTACTGTACTCGATGCCAAGTATCAAGTTTGGCGGCCGCGAAGATTTTCGACGCTCACCGATCTTCAGATAGAGGATATCTCGAAAGCGGATCTACAACTTGTCTACAAAGGTCTCTCTACCGCCACCAAAACAGCCATCCTGATCTTTGAAGGTAAGTGTGCGTGGGTGTTAGGGTAACTGAACTTAATTGTTTACATCAGGCTCGTGTGCGTGTGCGAGTGTGTGTTAATGAGTTTTTAAAAAGAATTGTTTACATCATTAACTAGCAATAATCGTTGAGTTTAAAAAAGAATTGTTTACATCATTAACTAACAATGTGTGCGTGTGTGTTAGGGTAACTGAACTTAATCTAAGTCAATAATTATTGAATGAGTTTAAAAGAATTGTTTACATCATTAACTAACAATGTGTGTGTGTGTGTGTGTGTTAGGGTAACTGAACTTAATTGTTTACATCAGGCTCGTGTGCGTGTGCGAGTGTGTTAATGAGTTTAAAAAAAAGAATTGTTTACATCATTAACTAACAATGTGTGTGTGTGTGTGTGTGTGTGTTAGGGTAACTGAACTTAATCTAAGTCAATAATCTTTGAATGAGTTTAAAAGAATTGTTTACTTCAACATGAATTATGAAAATAGGCCTAATCAGTCCTAAAAAAATTAAACAATTAACTTGCGATGATTCTTAGGGTTAATTAAACAAATCAAGGAAATATGACCTTAATTAGGCCTTGATGGTTACATTTACGGTGAACCGGGACAACAGCATCCCTTCAATTGACACTCAATAATAAACCTGGTAAACCTAGAGGTCCTGGGTTCAATCCTCGGTCCTGGCCAATAATCAACGAATGAATTGTTTACATCATTAACTAACAATGCAAGGTTCAAACCTCACTTCCTAGGATAATTGTGTTTAATCTATTCCTCGTAAGACCTAAGTCAATAATCATTGAATTGTTTTCAGGTTAAATGTGAATAGTTTAAGTACATTTTCGTCATGGTTAATAATGCTTTAAAGGAATATCGAGAATTTAACACGAGTGAATATCCACTCTCTTTTAACAGAAGGATCCGGGGGGTTTAAACACGCTTTTTTTGTTACCTTCTTCTCTTCTCTTTTCTTCTTTAACGGAAGGGGGGCGAGGGACGGCTAGCTCCAGCAACAACAAAAAAAAAGAAATATTTAAACCTTTCTGCATTTACAGTAAACTAAAAAATATCACAAACAGCTTTCGTAGAAATCTTCCATACTAGCCGTTCTGGTTATACACTTACATAGTAATACTGTTTAGGGAATAATAAGGTTATATTTTTTTAGAGGAAATGTGTACAAATTTGCGTGGTTAGAGAGACTAGAAAAACCATTAGGTTAAAACCATCCTGGGCGAGAGTCGAACCTTGACCCTCCAGACTCTTCAGAACAGACCGGGGCTGAAGCAGCTAGGTAGCCTGATGGTCTAGGAGGTAAGGAGTCTGTCTTATGCACTTACACCCATCATAGTCGTTCCTGTTTGTTTGTTTACAGCTGTCTCGAGCCCGCTTGACGCTATCTTGGAGGGGACTGTACCTGAATGAAGAGGAGGCTAAATGGCAGAACCACCAGCTAAAAGAGCCCGCTTTTCTTCTTCTCCGCCACCCATTATTATATCTCGACAAATAAATGGAAATAAAGTGTATACTCTCCGATCATAAGTGATTAGAACTAAAAAAAATATTCGTGTTCTATACTGTAAGTGATTGAAACTAAAAAAAATTCATGTTCTGTAGTGTAAGTGATTAAAACTAAAAAAATATTCACGTCCTGTTCTCTATAGTGTAAGTGATTAGTGTTAATGTATAATTTCAAGAACTATAACTTGTGAAATTTAGTATGTATCTATGTGTTTTAAATCTTTATATTCATTAAATAAAAAACAACAATTTCAAGAACTATAACTTGTGAAAAAAACTATTTTAGTATGTGTCTATGTGTTTTAAATCTTTATATTCATTAAATAAAAAACAACAATTTCAAGAACTATAACTTGTGAAAAAAACAACAACAACAAATTTAGTATGTATCTATGTGTTTTAAATCTTTATATTCATTAAATAGAATTAATTATGGATAGGTTTTTTTTCATTATTTCTTACCTTCCCTTCATTTTTAAAAATCAGCTAATTTTCATTAAACATTTATTTAAAAAAGTTAATTACATAAAACATTTATTTTCAATCATTAAAAGTTAAAATCATTAGAACTTAAACATTTTTTTCAATCATTAAAAGTTAATTAAACATTTATTTTTTCCGATCATTAAAAGTTAAAATCATTAGAACTCTATTACAAGATTCATACGTTTAAAAATTAATTACATTAAACATCGTTAATTCTTTTTACAAGAGTCATACATTTAAAGTTAATTACATTAAACATTTAATTCTTCAATCATCATTAATTCTTTACAAGATTCACATTAAACATTTTTTTCCAATCATTAGAACCCTATTAACTAGGAGACTAGACAATTTACTTTGCTTCCAGAAGAGGATGAGAGATCACAATACAGACCTCTCATAGAACGCAGGGTAACGAACACCGACTTCTCAGTCCCAACGCAAACACACCGCACATAGCTCTATGGAAGAACACACTAGGTCGCACACAGCTCTTTTGATCGTTAGATATAGTCAGATTGTAATAGGAAGAACACACTAGGTCACACATAGCTCTGTTGTGTTTTTAAGGAAGATTGTTTGAACTTTGCTTAATTCAATATTCAGACGAATTTTTTAAGGTAATTAATGGTTGAACTTCGTAATGTAATTAACTTTTTAAATGTATGAATCTTGTAAAAGAATTAATGAAAAGGCGATTAAGACCGTTTGAACTTTGGCTAATGTAATTAATGGACTGTATGTTTTTTAAGGTAATTAATGATCGAACTTTGACGTACTAAGCCAATAAATGATAGAACTTTGCCTGTGTTTTAGAAAAAAATATTGTTAGCTCCGTCATAATCCAGTCTCATTTAAAGGTGATTAAGATTTTTTGAACTTTGGCTAATTCAATATTCAAATGAAGTAACTGATTTAGGAATGTTTTAAATCTACACATGCAGAACTTTTACGATTCTACTAGGTGAGGAGTTGAAGAGAGTGTATTTAACCAATCTCCTTGTTACATCCTCATTTAAAGGTAATTCATTTAATGGTAATTAAGGTTATTTGAACTTTGGCTAATTCAATATTCAAATGAAGTATCTGTTTGTTTTTAAGGCAATTAATGGTCAAACTTTGTTTTTAAGGAAGATTGTTCGAACTTTGCTTAATTCAATATTCAGATGAATTTTTTAAGGTAATTAATGGTTGAACTTCGTAATGTAATTAACTTTTTAAATGTATGAATCTTGTAAAAGAATTAATGAAAAGGCGATTAAGACCGTTTGAACTTTGGCTAATGTAATTAATGGACTGTATGTTTTTTAAGGTAATTAATGATCGAACTTTGACGTACTAAGCCAATAAATGATAGAACTTTGCCTGTGTTTTAGAAAAATATTGTTAGCTCCGTCATAATCCAGTCTCATTTAAAGGTGATTAAGATTTTTTGAACTTTGGCTAATTCAATATTCAAATGAAGTAACTGATTTAGGAATGGTTTAAATCCACACATGCAGAACTTTTACGATTCTACTAGGTGAGGAGTTGAAGAGAGTGTATTTAACCAATCTCCTTGTTACATCCTCATTTAAAGGTAATTCATTTAATGGTAATTAAGGTTATTTGAACTTTGGCTAATTCAATATTCAAATGAAGTATCTGTTTGATTTTAAGGCAATTAATGGTCAAACTTTGTTTTTAAGGAAGATTGTTTGAACTTTGCTTAATTCAATATACAGATGAATTTTTTAAGGTAATTAATGGTTGAACTTCGTAATGTAATTAACTTTTTAAATGTATGAATCTTGTAAAAGAATTAATGAAAAGGCGATTAAGACCGTTTGAACTTTGGCTAATGTAATTAATGGACTGTATGTTTTTTAAGGTAATTAATGATCGAACTTTGACGTACTAAGCCAATAAATGATAGAACTTTGCCTGTGTTTTAGAAAAATATTGTTAGCTCCGTCATAATCCAGTCCCATTTAAAGGTGATTAAGATTTTTTGAACTTTGGCTAATTCAATATTCAAATGAAGTAACTGATTTAGGAATGGTTTAAATCTACACATGCAGAACTTTTACGATTCTACTAGGTGAGGAGTTGAAGAGAGTGTATTTAACCAATCTCCTTGTTACATCCTCATTTAAAGGTAATTCATTTAATGGTAATTAAGGTTATTTGAACTTTGGCTAATTCAATATTCAAATGAAGTATCTGTTTGTTTTTAAGGCAATTAATGGTCAAACTTTGTTTTTAAGGAAGATTGTTTGAACTTTGCTTAATTCAATATTCAGATGAATTTTTTAAGGTAATTAATGGTTGAACTTCGTAATGTAATTAACTTTTTAAATGTATGAATCTTGTAAAAGAATTAATGAAAAGGCGATTAAGACCGTTTGAACTTTGGATAATGTAATTAATGGACTGTATGTTTTTTAAGGTAATTAATGATCGAACTTTGACGTACTAAGCCAATAAATGATAGAACTTTGCCTGTGTTTTAGAAAAAAATATTGTTAGCTCCGTCATAATCCAGTCTCATTTAAAGGTGATTAAGATTTTTTGAACTTTGGCTAATTCAATATTCAAATGAAGTAACTGATTTAGGAATGGTTTAAATCTACACATGCAGAACTTTTACGATTCTACTAGGTGAGGAGTTAAAGAGAGTGTATTTAACCAATCTCCTTGTTACATCCTCATTTAAAGGTAATTCATTTAATGGTAATTAAGGTTATTTGAACTTTGGCTAATTCAATATTCAAATGAAGTATCTGTTTGTTTTTAAGGCGATTAATGGTCAAACTTTGTTTTTAAGGAAGATTGTTTGAACTTTGCTTAATTCAATATTCAGATGAATTTTTTAAGGTAATTAATGGCTGAACTTCGTAATGTAATTAACTTTTTAAATGTATGAATCTTGTAAAAGAATTAATGAAAAGGCGATTAAGACCGTTTGAACTTTGGCTAATGTAATTAATGGACTGTATGTTTTTTTAAGGTAATTAATGATCGAACTTTGACGTACTAAGCCAATAAATGATAGAACTTTGCCTGTGTTTTAGAAAAAAATATTGTTAGCTCTATGCTCGAACTTTGTGTTTTTAAGATAATAAATGACTGAACTAAGGTAATTAAGCTATCTGTTACCAGCATTTTTAAACTAGATTATGTTAACTGTAACAATTCAATGATTAAGTACGGTTATCATAACACGTATACACACATACACACAGATTATTGACTTAGATTAAGTACGGTTATCCTAACACATATGCTCACATACACATATACACACATGCACGCATACACACACACACACACATACACACACATACACACACATACACATTCAATGATTAAGTACGGTTATCCTAACACACATGCTCACATACACACATACCCACATACACACACATGCACACATACACATTCAAGATAGAGATAGGGTGTAACTATTCACATTTAACCTGAAATCAATTCATTGATTAACCGTCAGATATAGTCATATTGTAATAGGAAGAACACACTAGGTAATACATAGCTTTGTTGCCCGTCAGATATAGTCAGATTGTAATAGGAAGAACACACTAGGTCACACATAGCTCTGTTGACCGTCAGATATAGTCAGATTGTAATAGGAAGAACACATAGCTTTGTTGCCCGTCAGATATAGTCAGATTGTAGATTGGAGATAAATGTTTAATGTAACTAACTTTTAAAACGTATGAATCTTGTAAAGAATTAATGATGATTGGAAATAAAAAGAATTTTCGATTATAACTTCGCTCGCATCTAACTTTTAATGATTGGGATACCCTAGATGAGGGAAGGAAGCCGTATTGACCTTGCTTCAAATACTGTTAGAATCTGGTTTGCCTGAACTGAGGATTGAAGTCTAGCACCTTAGATCATCAGTGTCCTTGAAAGACTAAGACCACGTGAGAAAGAATCTTTGAAAGACTTTGAGAGGGAAAGAATATATATATATGTAATATTAAGTAGATGGGTTAATACTTGTCGTACTGAAGATATTTAACCTTAATTCCTAAATTTCTAATGTAATTAACTTTTAAACGTATGAATCTTGTAAAAGAATTATTGATGACTGGAGATAAATGTTTAATGTAATTAACTTTTAAAACGTGTGAATCTTGTAAAGAATTAATGATGATGATTGGAAATAAAAAGAATTTTCGATTATAACTTTGCTCACATCTAACTTTTAATGATTGGGATACCCTAGATGAGGGAAGGAAGCCGTATTGACCTCGCTTCAAATACTGTTAGAATCTGGTTTGCCTGAACTGAGGATTGAAGTCTAGCACCTTAGATCATCAGTGTCCTTGAAAGACTAAGACCACGTGAGAAAGAATCTTTGAAAGACTTTGAGAGGGAAAGAATATATATATATGTAATATTAAGTAGATGGGTTAATACTTGTCGTACTGAAGATATTTAACCTTAATTCCTAAATTTCTAATGTAATTAACTTTTAAACGTATGAATCTTGTAAAAGAATTATTGATGACTGGAGATAAATGTTTAATGTAATTAACTTTTAAAAACGTGTGAATCTTGTAAAGAATTAATGATGATGATTGGAAATAAAAAGAATTTTCGATTATAACTTTGCTCACATCTAACTTTTAATGATTGGGATACCCTAGATGAGGGAAGGAAGCCGTATTGACCTCGCTTCAAATACTGTTAGAATCTGGAAATTTATGTTTAGATAAAAGACCAAGGGGTTCACGACAATATAATTCAGGAGCTGTTCCCTTCCCTCCTCTCATGTTTCGGAGACTCGTGCAGAACAAAGGTGATGTATGATAGTGTTTTAATGTATGATAGTGTTGTAATATGATGTATGATAGTGGTGATGTATGATAGTGGTGATGTATGATAGTGATGATGTATGATAGTGATGATGTATGATAGTGCTGATGTATGATAGTGGTGATGTATGATAGTGTTGTAATGTATGATAGTGTTGTAATGTATTATAGTGTTGTAATGTGATGTATGATAGTGGTGATGCTAGATAGTTGTGATGTATGATAGTGGTGATGTATGATAGTGTTGTAATGTACGATAGTGGCGATGTATGATAGTGGTGATGTATGATAGTGGTGATGTATGATAGTGGTGATGCATGATAGTGCTGTAATGTGAAGCATGATAGTGTGTTGTATTATAGTGGTGATGTATGATAGTGGTGCAGTATGATAGTGGTGATGCATGATAGTGTTGTAATGTGATGTATGATAGTGGTGATGTATGATAGTGCTGATGTATGATAGAGGTGATGTATGATAGTGGTGATGTATGATAGTGTTGTAATGTATGATAGTGGTGATGTATGATAGTGTTGTATGATAGTGTTGTAATGTATGATAGTGTTGTAATGTGATGTATGATAGTGATGATATATGATAGTGGTGATGTATGATGATGTAATGTGATGTATGATAGTATTGTAATGTGATGTATGATCTTGCTGATGTATGATAGTGGTGATGTATGATAGTGTTGTAATGTATGATAGTGTTGTAATGTATGATAGTGTTGTAATGTATGATAGTGTTGTAATGTGATGTATGATAGTGATGATGTATGATAGTGGTGATGTATGATAGTGTTGTATAATAGTGTTGTAATGTGATGTATGATAGTGTTGTAATGTATGATAGTGTTGTAATGTATGATAGTGATGATGAATGATAGTGGTGATGTATGATAGTGTTGTATAATAGTGTTGTAATGTGATGTATGATAGTGTTGTAATGTATGATAGTGTTTTAATGTATGATAGTGGTGATGTATGATATTGGTGATATATGATAGTGTTGTAATGTATGATAGTGGTGATGTATGATAGTGTTGTATAATAGTGTTGTAATGTGATGTATGATAGTGTTGTAATGTATGATAGTGTTGTAATGTGATGTACGATAGTGTTGTAATGTATGATAGTGATGATGAATGATAGTGATGATGTATGATAGTGACGATGTATGATAGTGGTAATGTATGATAGCGGTGATGTATGATAGGGGTGATGCATGATAGTGCTGTAATGTATGATAGTGTTGTAATGTGATGTATGATAGTGTTGTAATGTATGATAGTGGTGATGTATGATAGTATGTTGTAATGATAGTGCTGATGTATGAGAGTGTGTTGTATGATAGTGTTGTAATGTATGATAGTGGTGATGTATGATAGTGTGTTGTAATGTATGATAGTGGTGATGTATGATAGTGTGTTGTAATGTATGATAGTGTTGTAATGTGATGTATGATAGTGTTGTAATGTATGATAGTGTTGTAATGTATGATAGCTGTGATGTATGATAGTGGTGATGTATGATAGTGTTGTAATGTGTGATAGTGGTGATGTATGATAGTGTGTTGTAATGATAGTGGTGATGTATGATAGTGTGTTGTAATGTGATGTATGATAGTGGTGATGTATGATAGTGTTGTAATGTATGATAGTGGTGATGTATGATAGTGTGTTGTAATGATAGTGCTGATGTATGATAGTGGTAATGTATGATAGCGGTGATGTATGATAGTGTTGTAATGTATGATAGTGTTGTAATGTATGATAGTGTTGTAATGTGATGTATGATATGTATGATGATTGTATGATAGTGTGTGATGTATGATAGTGTTGTAATATAAGTGTTGTAATGTGATGTATGATATGTTGTTGAATGTATGATAGTGGTATGTATGATAGTGCTGATTGTAATGAATAGTGGTGATGTATGATAGTGTGATGTATGATAGTGATGATGTATGATGAGTGTTGTGTATGTATGATAGTGTTGTAATGTATGATAGTGGTGATGTATGATAGTGTTGTAATGTATGATAGTGATGATATATGATAGTGGTGATGTATGATAGTGATGATATATGATAGTGTTGTAATGTATAATAGTGTTGTAATGTATGATAGTGTTGTAATGTGATGTATGATAGTGTTGTAATGTATGATAGTGGTGATGTATGATAGTGATGATGTATGATAGTGGTGATGTATGATTGTGGTGATGTATGATAGTGTTGTAATGTGAAGCATGATAGCGTGCTGTAATGTGATGAATGATAGTGTTGTAATGTATGATGGTGGTGATGTATGATAGTGTTGTAATGTATGATAGTAGTGATGTATGATAGTGTGTTGTAATGTATGATAGCGTTGTAATGTATGATAGTGCTGATGTATGATAGTGTTGTATGATAGTGGTGATGTATGATAGTGGTGATATATGATAGTGTTGTAATGTATGATAGTGTGTTGTAATGTATGATACTGTTGTAATGTGATGTATGATAGTGTTGTAATGTATGATAGTGTTGTAATGTGATGTACGATAGTGTTGTAATGTATGATAGTGTTGTAATGTGATGTACGATAGTGTTGTAAAGTATGATAGTGATGATGAATGATAGTGATGATGTATGATAGTGACGATGTATGATAGTGGTAATGTATGATAGCGGTGATGTATGATAGGGGTGATGCATGATAGTGCTGTAATGTGAAGCATGATAGTGTGTTGTATGATAGTGTTGTAATGTATGATAGTATGTTGTAATGATAGTGCTGATGTATGATAGCGTGTTGTATGATAGTGGTGATGTATGATAGTGTGTTGTAATGTATGATAGTGGTGATGTATGATAGTGTGTTGTAATGTATGATAGTGTTGTAATGTATGATAGTTGTGATGTATGATAGTGGTGATGTATGATAGTGTTGTAATGTGTGATAGTGGTGATGTATGATAGTGTGTTGTAATGATAGTGGTGATGTATGATAGTGTGTTGTAATGTGATGTATGATAGTGGTGATGTATGATAGTGTTGTAATGTATGATAGTGGTGATGTATGATAGTGTGTTGTAATGATAGTGCTGATGTATGATAGTGTGTTGTAATGTATGATAGTGTTGTAATGTGATGTATGATAGTGTTGTAATGTATGATAGTGTTGTAATGTATGATAGTGGTGATGTATGATAGTGTGTTGTAATGTATGATAGTGGTGATGTATGATAGTGTGTTGTAATGTATGATAGTGTTGTAATGTGATGTATGATAGTGTTGTAATGTATGATAGTTGTGATGTATGATAGTGGTGATGTATGATAGTGTTGTAATGTGTGATAGTGGTGATGTATGATAGTGTGTTGTAATGATAGTGGTGATGTATGATAGTGTGTTGTAATGTGATGTATAATAGTGTTGTAATGTATGATAGTGTTGTAATGTATGATAGTGTGTTGTAATGTGTGATAGTGGTGATGTGTGATAGTGGTGATGTATGATAGTGGTGATGTATGATAGTGTTGTAATGTATGATAGTGGTGATGTATGATAGTGGTGATGCATGATAGTGTTGTAATGTGAAGCATGATTGAGGGTGTTTTGGTAATCATCTTGTCAGGACTAAGGATTGAAGTCAGGGATTGAAACCTGATCTCTCGAGGCCCGCCACACCATCCTCCCGAGGATTGAAGCCAGGCCATCTGCGTTTGACAGGACTAAGGAAGATATTTAACCTTAATTCCAGACCGTCAATGTTTGAGAGAGAGGGATTGAAAAGACTAAGACTATATGTATCAATGTAATATTCCCAATCTTTACGCTCAGACCATCAGGTTTGAGAGAGAATATACTTGTCATATCCCGAGACCTGTAGCTGTCGTCACACCGATGAACACTCAACCCTTGGGAAGTGAACCCACATTTGTGTGGAGGCAGAGTGGATACTTGTCATATCCCAGAGATTCAAGACCCGATCAATGTAATATTAAGATTATAGATATTTAACCTTAATTCCCGATCTTTGTCATGACTGAGGATTGAAGTCAGACCATCAGGGTGTTTGGCAATCATCTTGCCACACCGATAGTCCGTATCAGCAAGTATAAGGATGTTTTAGAAAACTGGTCGACTGAACTGTTTAAAATACGCAAGGTGGTCGAGACTAATCCCAGGACCTTCCTACTCGAAGATATGAAAGGTAACCCTATCACGGGCGGTTTCTACGCTAAGGAACTTAGAAAGACTTCGTATCCCGACGTCTACCTCGTGGAGAAGATAGTCAGACGTTCCGGAAATAGAGCGTACGTCAAATGGTTAGGGTTCGTGGATCGATGCGAAGGATATAGAGGAGGGGTGAGAGGGTATGTCCCTCCCTCCATCCCGAGCATATAAAGCGACCGGGAGGTAGGGAGACGCATCTCATTCGAAATGTTTAGATGGTTGGGTTATCGTCTGGAGGACATGAGTGAAATTAAGATCTCAGACAACAGCTTGGAATACTACATCGCGAGAGCCGAGAAGGGTTACAGCGAGTGTTGCGACTCTTCGGTGCACTGGCTCGGATGCCATAATCCGGGAATGTACGAGGCGAGTCAGTCCGTCGAGAACTGTTCAACATCATGTACCGTCTACAAGCTGAAGGAAGGGGACGAGCCACAAATTCTCAGCGAAGACGCTCCCCTGCTCGACGAAGACGCTTTGTGCATCGAGCTGGATCGGATCGAGCGGGAGGAACTCGACCGCGTCAAAAGCATCTCTGAACTCGAAAAGTATCGGGCCTACAACGTTCGTCACCTGGAAGGAGACGAGGAGATCAGCGAGCCGGAGGACGAGCCGAACATCGTGACGCTGGACTATGTGGGTAAAGTGCGTCTTCCGGGCAAAAACTTTGGCGCGAGATACAGAAGTCGGTTTAACGCGTCGCAGCGCGGACTGATCTATCTAGGCGACGACAAATAAAAACTTTTCAAGTGGTGAAAGACTATACGTATGTGTATGTTGAAAAAGACTAAGACTTTGAGAGAGAGAGAATTTTGTACTGAATATATATATGTATCAATGTAATATTAAGTATATACTAGGTTTTAAAAAACTGTTCTATTTATTTAGAGGTGAATAATACTTGTCATATCCTTGACCATCAGGGTTCGAGGTCCATAAGCTACCCTCCCTCTTTGAGAGAGAATAATACTTGTCATATCCTTGATCATCAGGGTTCGAGGTCCATAAGCTACCCTCCCTCAGAGAGAATTTTGTACTGAATAATACTTGTCATATTCTTAATTCCCAATCTTTGCTAGGACTGACCATCAAGGTTTGAGGGAGTAAGGGTTCGAGGTCCATAAGCTGCTCTACTACATCACGATGATGAGAGAGAGAGAGGGAGAGAAAACCCTGTTCCCCGTATGCTATTTCTCCCCGACCCCTCTCAGCCATCCCGAGTCCGGTGCGAGAAGGAAGTGTACCCGCATTTGCAGGGGCTTGCATCCCAGTCGTGTCCTCTGCCCCACCCTCCTCCGATGTGTCCCCAAAAAAATTTTTTGCCCCCCTCCCCCTCCACCCAAGTCCTCCATCCACCAACCTACACCCTCTCAATTATGCTAATGAGTCACAGAACCCCGCACCAAAAAATATTTTGTCTCCCACTCCACCCAGGTGCTCCTCTATCCCTCTCCCCAACCCCCTCCCACCCCTGTCACAGAATACCGCCTCCCCCCTCCACTCCCTCACCCGTGTCGCACAATCGAGGGCTCCAACCCTCCCCATCCTCCTCCCACATGTCTATCCTGTCATCTCAGATGGCTGTGCCCCCCCATCCCTCGGCCACCATCATGTGTTACAACCCTTCCTATCACCCCATCCCCCTCCTAACCCCATCCTGTCATCTCAGAATCCATTAAAATGGTGATTAATGGGTGTGTTCTCGTATACTCACTTTCCCCCTACTTATGTCCCTAGGGCCACAACCTGTTTGTCTGTCTCTGTGGCCACAAACTCGGTTTGTATGTCTCTGTGGCCATAACCTCGGTTTGTATGTCCCTAGGGCCACAACCTGTTTGTCTGCCTCTGTGGCCACAACCTGTGTTTGTATGTCCCTAGGGCCACAACCTGTTTGTCTGTCTCTGTGGCCACAACCTCGGTTTGTATGTCCCTAGGGCCACAATCTGTGTTTGTATGTCCCTAGGGCTACAACCTGTGTTTGTCTGTCTATGTGGCCACAACCTGTGTTTGTATGTCCCTAGGGCCACAATCTGTGTTTGTATGTCCCTAGGGCTACAACTTGTGTTTGTATGTCCCTAGGGCTACAACTTGTGTTTGTATGTCCCTAGGGCCACAATCTGTGTTTGTATGTCCCTAGGGCTACAACCTGTGTTTGTATGTCTCTGTGGCCATAACCTCGGTTTGTATGTCCCTAGGGCCACAACCTGTTTGTCTGCCTCTGTGGCCACAACCTGTGTTTGTATGTCCCTAGGGCCACAACCTGTTTGTCTGTCTCTGTGGCCACAACCTGTGTTTGTCTGTCTCTGTGGCCACAACCTGTGTTTGTATGTCCCTAGGGCCACAATCTGTGTTTGTATGTCCCTTGGGCTACAACCTGTGTTTGTCTGTCTCTGTGGCCACAACCTGTGTTTGTATGTCCCTAGGGCCACAACCTGTGTTTGTCTGTCTCTGTGGCCACAACCTGTGTTTGTCTGTCCCTAGGGCCACAATCTGTGTTTGTATGTCCCTAGGGCTACAACCTGTGTTTGTATGTCTTTGTGGCCATAACCTCGGTTTGTATGTCCCTAGGGCCACAACCTGTTTGTCTGTCTTTGTGGCCACAACCTGTGTTTGTCTGTCTCTGTGGCCACAACCTGTGTTTGTATGTCCCTAGGGCCACAATCTGTGTTTGTATGTCCCTAGGGCCACAACCTGTGTTTGGGTGTCTGTTGGATTTAGTTCAAAATTTTTATTATGACTTCAACAGCTTCTTAAGTTCTAATTCAATCCTCAAAATAAGTGTTGTTTATTTATAATACATTCATTGGAAAACTTAATATCTCATAAAATTGTTTTAATAATTTTTGGGAAATATTTTACTTGACAAATAATACTGTATACCTTTTTTTTGGTGGATATTTGCTTAATATTCGTTTACTAAAGACTAATGTTTGAAAATTAGATACTTTTCAAACATCTTTTAAAGATTTTATTTGAACGTTATATAATAGTAGCGTTTTACATGATAAATAGCAAGGGCGTAGAAAGTTGAGATCTGGGGGTTCCAAAACCCTCTGGAATTTATGCACCCTCATTGGTTGATCCATATATACGTATACAATCTTCCATAAAATAAAATTATAGTATCATTTTTCAGAGGACCCTCCCTTCTCCTAAGAAAATTAGCTTTCTACGCACAGCCTGAAATAAAAAATAAATAAATAGACTATTATAAATACATCAACTTGTATCTTAAAAATTGTCACAATATCTACAAGTGTAAATAGGATAATACTCTTGATTTCTCATTTGTTAATTTTGTTCATGGAAGTATCTGCATTGTCGGGGACGTGGACCAAGATGTCAGTATCTTGTTCACCTGTATTGGTAGTATCTTGTTCACCTGTATTGGTATTATCCGGTTTCTATTCTTGGTCGGGCGTATTCCCTATCCAAGCAAGTAATGGTAAAATGTAGCTTCCCTATCCCATCAGTATGGATATGAGACTTTCTCGGGACGGGCGCGAGTATTAAGGGACTATACACTTTTACAGACATTTAATACAGGCTCTCATCCCTATGTGTATCGTGAGGTTTTCTGAGGTGACTCGCTGAGCCTAAGGTAACTCACTGAGCCTGAAGTGACTCACTGAGCCTGAAGTGACTCACTGAGCCTGAAGTGACTCACTGAGCCTGAAGTGACTCACTGAGCCTGAAGTGACTCACAGAGTATGAGGTAACTCGCTGAGCCTGAGGTAACTCACTGAGCCTGAGGTAACTCACTGAGCCTGAAGTGACTCACAGAGTATGAGGTAACTCGCTGAGCCTGAGTTAACTCACTGAGCCTGAGGTAACTCACTGAGCCTGAGGTAACTCACTGAGCCTGAGGTAACTCACTGAGCCTGAAGTGACTCACAGAGTATGAGGTAACTCGCTGAGCCTGAGTTAACTCACTGAGCCTGAGGAAAATCACTGAGCCTGAAGTGACTCGCTGAGCTTGAGGTAACTCACTGAGCCTGAGGTAACTCACTGAGCCTGAGGTAACTCACTGAGCCTGAAGTGACTCACAGAGTATGAGGTAACTCGCTGAGCCTGAGGTAACTCACTGAGCCTGAGGTAGCTCGCTGAGCCTGAGGTAACTCACTGAGCCTGAGGTAACTCACTGAGCCTGAGGTAACTCACTGAGTATGAGGTAACTCGCTGAGCTTGAGGTGACTCGGTAAGCCTGAGCTACAAATTAATGAGAGCAGTAAACGCTGTTTGTAGTCTCTGCCAGAAGGTGTGACCAATGTCTGTTGCGATGAACGATACGAGAACACCAGAGCTACCAACATGCCAACCACGCCTGCATCCATCATCCCCTGTCACAACAATACAACAACTTTTATCCAGGGTCCAAGTAATTGTAGTTAGCTCCAAATCATTTATTTCACACAAGCTTTCAAGACAAGTGAAATAAAATTAAGTAGATCGCTAAGATGGAATTGACACTTTTAACCTAAATGATCCTGCCCACATCATGAGGTCTGTTACCGCACGCACAGATGTGTTTGGGTGGCGAGAGGGTGGATGAAACACACATTACAAAACATTGGATCCATTTCCAACTAACATTACTAAGTCGGTAATTGTATTTAAAAACCATCAACCATTTAGACATTAAGAACAAACTATAGGCTACATAAGAACACCAGGATGTTTGTACTGGTCAGAACGAGCTATAAGCTATACAAGAACAGAAGGATGTTTGTACTGGTCAGAACAAGCTATAAGCTATAAAAGAACACCAGGATGTTTGTACTGGTCAGAACAAGCTATAAGCTATACAAGAACACCAGGATGTTTGTACTGGTCAGAACAAGCTATAAGCTATACAAGAACACCAGGATGTTTGTACTGATCAGAACGAGCTATAAACTATACAAGAACACCAGGATGTTTGTACTGATCAGAACGAGCTATAAACTATACAAGAACACCAGGATGTTTGTACTGGTCAGAACGAGCTATAAACTATACAAGAACACCAGGATGTTTGTACTGGTCAGAACAAGCTATAAGCTATACAAGAACACCAGGATGTTTGTACTGGTCAGAACGAGCTATAAACTATACAAGAACACCAGGATGTTTGTACTGGTCAGAACAAGCTATAAGCTATACAAGAACACCAGGATGTTTGTACTGATCAGAACGAGCTATAAACTATACAAGAACACCAGGATGTTTGTACTGGTCAGAACGAGCTATAAACTATACAAGAACACCAGGATGTTTGTACTGGTCAGAACAAGCTATAAACTATACAAGAACACCAGGATGTTTGTACTGGTCAGAACAAGCTATAAGCTATACAAGAACACCAGGATGTTTGTACTGGTCAGTGGTTACTTCCGAGATGTTTAAGATCCGCTCGCTAGTCGCCAGTGTGACGAGATTTCTATCGAGTATCGAGTAATATCTAACGACTTGTTACTCGCAAGTTTTAAATCTAAGGGCCCAGATTCTTGTCTGCCATTCTGGTCGGTGACTTAGTAATTGTCGCAGGTTTTTAAACTAGAGGCATTGTCAAATGATAACTGAGGGGATAATAGTAGAACTAGCCTCGTGAACTAACACGGTCCACGGTCCACAATAAACATTATTCATATAAAAATGTAAATAGGCCTATGCTAGGTGAATCACCAGTCAATAGCCCTAATTACCAGAAAACTGAATTTAAAATTCTTGTTTAAGCTTGTATTAAAAAATTGTATGATAAATATGTGGTGAGGATCCCGAACCAATGGTTAGCTCGACCTAATAACCGGATGCTATTTATGAACCTTTTCATATACAAACAACCCATCTAGCTCGCGAGCTTTAAATACAATATTGGTTTCCCTGTTGTGATGAGACAAAAGTAATTGAACGCCAGGCAGGCCTATCGGTAACAGTGGCTTCCGGTCTTTATAATGTTAGTTGGATAATGAATATAGAATACAAGGTTCGGTGATTGGCAGCTGGTGTCCGAGTTAACCACTCCCACGGAGAACACGTTTAATTTAACGGCCCATTTCTTCCCCACTTGTGATTGTTATCGGAATTACATTTAGAGAGAGAGAGAGAGAGACACCCTCACTCTCTCTACCTGCCACTAACAATCCCCCCGTTAGATGAGGGGATTCATTACACAACATTTGATCGCTTAGTATAAAACTAAATAAAGTTTTGATTGCACAATTTATGATCACTTGGGTAGATGGAGTCAAAATTACGTATATTCTTTACAATGAACACGATATTATTTTATATTGAATATATTGGAAAATACGGGTTTACTAACGAGTGATTATTAATTTTGATAGGAATTGATTATAATCTGAAAAGTTAAAATTAAATATGTTAGCGTGTTCTTTAAAACAATTAGGCCACACCAATTGAACATTATTAGTTATTGTATTATTGTATACAATTCGGTACTAAATGTAATAATGACTGTCACACCCGAGAATTGGTCATGATATTCTTTCCATCCATTCAGAGTTGAACATCCACTCAGCCCTCCGGTTAGTTAGTGCTACCCGCACCATCTGGGAAAAAACACATGTCCTAGGGAAGTCCCGAAATTGCGGTGTTTAATATTGCTTCCTGCACTAGATTTCTACGAGTGAACGAGGAAAGCCTAAAAATTGTTCTCCGGGAGGGCGTGGGGATGCTGGGATAGTTTTTCAGGTAATATATTTTAATATTTTTAGATTAAGATTCATTAGAAACCCTTCTGATAATCTTTAGAAAGTAAATTTTAAAAGAAAATGAAAATATATTCTCCCTCTCCATATCCATCTCTCTCTCTCTCTCTCTCTCTCTATATATATATATATATATATATATATATATATATGGAGAGGGAGAATATATTTTCATTTTCATATATATATATAGAGAGAGATGGAGAGGGAGAACATATATTCATTTTCATTTTCTTTTAAAATTTGTATATATATATATATATATATATATAAAAGCAGTGCTCTAATGGGGATAATTTAACATCCGGAACGGTAAAAACTAACAACCAGTAATTCCTTAATCTATTTTACAGCATTAAACTAATACATCGGTAGAACCTATTATATTGTATATACACACCTCAATAAGTTGCACTAAGCCATGCCACTTTAATTGAATTTCAGTAAAATTAATACCACATTGTAGTTTACTTAATAGTGATCTAATTCATTTCTAATTACAACTAATTATATTAAGCTATAAAGGAACAAAAATTCACTGCCACAGTAAAAGATATCCAATATTTAACTATGTAGGTAGGCACTTGTCTGAAACCATATAATATCCATTAAGACTAATATTCAAATCATTCATAATCAAATTAAAAACTAATTATTTTCTGCAGACCAATTAATAATTACATCTTGTTGGCATTAAAAATATAAACATTACATTGTTGTTAGCATTGTTGTTTCGCATCTCTTTTATTTTTGTAAAAAGTAAGACATTTGAAACATGGAAATATGTGAAAGATACCAATCATTTGTGGGGGAAATACTAGACTGAAATTAATGTAATTGCAGTGAGGGAAATATTAAAACATTCTCCAATCACTTATTGTGAAGTTAAAAGGAGCTACATCCGACATAATGTTGCTACAGAAGCGACAAAATACGGCGCCAGAAAATTTGAAAAATTATTTGTTTTACGTTGTTAAGAATTATTATTATTATTTAGTCAATTTTTTTTTGCTACAATGTAAAATGTTTTGTAACAAACACTTTTCATTAAATTGGCAGAAACAACTATCATCTTCATAATCACAATCATCATCAACTGTTTCCAGCCTGTGGCTATTCGTCCAGCATTCTTCCTCCTTTAATTTATTTCATTCTTATCCTCTCACTGGAACACTTCCTGTTATCTGCCCCTCCCGTCTCTTTCTCGGTGCGGTCTTTTTCCTAAAAACTTAATTTACAACATTCTCTTCGGCATCCTATATTCTTACATCATACCATCTCAGTCTTGCTTCCTCTACTATCTCATGTACTCCAACATCCTCATTACATCTCCATACCATCTCAGTCTTGCTTCCTCTACTATCTCATGTACTCCAACATCCTCATTACATGTCCATACCATCTCAGTCTTGCTTCCTCTACTATCTCATGTACTCCAACATCCTCATTACATGTCCATACCATCTCAGTCTTGCTTCCTCTACTATCTCATGTACTCCAACATCCTCATTACATGTCCTTACCATCTCAGTCTTGCTTCCTCTACTATCTCATGTACTCCAACATCCTCATTACATGTCCTTACCATCTCAGTCTTGCTTCCTCTACTATCTCATGTACCCCCTGTACCTCCATTCTTTGCCGGATAACTACGTTCCTAATCTTGTTTCTCCTCATGACAGCTCGAGTACGGGTTTGTTACGGCCACCGGCTTAGTAGGCCCGTCATCGTAAAACCCTTTATATTACGTGCAAATTTTAATTTATTTAAGTATTATTTCGGACCCCACCAGGACAGTGTTTTTAAAAACAAACCAATATTTGTATTTGAATATTTCAGACATCACATATTGGGACTTGAATTCGCATGTAAATTCCGACCACTGATCAGGACATCATTTGTTATTCTTCATTTCATTCGATGCAATAAATATTTTGAAGAATATATGTTTATTTATAAGACTTACGCGGCAGGGAAATATTGTATACTACTTGAGTAGATAATTACAATTTATAAAAATAAATCTTTACTTACGAAATGTGTAGTTTTTTTTTGCTGGTTTACTTGTGGCACAGAGTTTAAAACTTCAAATAGTATAATATGGTATTTACACTATGAAATACACAATGTGAAACTAAAGGTAAAAATCTTCTACCTACGAACAGAAACATCAAATGCCCTTTCCAAAATGAATCTTCTTAAAGGTGAGGTGAAAGATTAACACCTGTAAAATGTTTGTCTTGTTATAGAAACCGTCGTCTCTGTTGAGGAGCAGATTCTTGGAAAACCCGGTGTAATACAAGATACAATACAAGATACAATACAAGATACAATACACCATACATACACGTAGTAGGGGATCTGGGTTAGTTCAGACTAGAATAGAGATCCTGTTGGAATATGAACAAGTAGCGTTCTGGCGTGCAGCGGAACGCTTTAATGTGCTAGAATAGTCAAGCAGGAAGTCATAAACTCTTGAAACCAAGTGGATTTATAACGTATCTGGGCAGAGATTTCCATCAGAAACGAACAGCGTTGAAAGAGTAGATAAAAGATAGTTGCGCTGGTTTATATGCACAGTATCACTTTGTTGTCATCAGTCACCCAGCGAGGATGGGTGGATCGCCGTAAGCACACCCACCCTTCGTCTAACTACCAAGTACCAAAACCTGGCCTAAGCAATTATTTTTCTGTCTACACTGTGAGGAGTTGAGGCTGACGTATAACATTGACGATTGGTAAGGTTCAATTATTTACACCTTAATTTTACGAGGCGTGTTATTTAAAGTAAGTACCGTTTTGAAATTAAAAACACACATGTGTACTTTTATTATCAATTTTATTTTTAGATGAAAGCCTGTACTTTAATCTTCAACATATCCACCAATATTAAGGCACTTGTATCGTAAAACCAACTTTTGAATTCCATCTTCATATAAATCTGCCACCTGATTTGATAACCAGTGCAACACGGCCGTCTTGAGGTCATCATAATCGTCGTGGCGCTGACCACCAAGATGCAGGAACAAGTGGTAGTCACTATGCGCTAGATCGGGACTGTACAGAGGGTGATCAAGTTGTTTCCAGCCATGATGCGATGAGATCTTGGGCGGGCATTGTCATGAAGCAAAATAATCCCTCACTCAGCATGCCCCGCCTTTTGTTTTGGATTGCACAGCGCAGTTTAGTTATAGTCTAACAATAGGTCTAAGAATGTATTGTGTCACCACGAGGCAAAAAATTCACAAAGAACACCCCCTTCCTATCCCAAAACACCGTACACATGATTTTTCAGGCTGAAATTGTTTGCTTGAACTTCACTTTCTTGGGTGATGTTGAATGCTGACATTCCATGGATTGTTGTTTTGATTCCGGCGTAACATGAGCCACCCATGTTTCGTCACCTTTGACAATTTTGCTTAAAATATCATCACCAAAACCACTGTATTGCTTAAGGAAAATCAATGCACTGGCTAAACGTTTGATTTTGTGCACCTCAGTCAACATTTTCGGTACCTAGCGTGAGCAAAACTTACGATAATTTAAGTGTTCGGTCACAATTTCATAAAGAACACTTCTTGAAACTTGAGGAAACTCATTAGATAAAGATGAAACCGTTAAAGCGTCTGCTTTCTCTAACTTTTCCATCAACTTTCTGCACCAAGTCTTCAGTAATGTCAGATGGTCACCCACTTTGTTCCTCATCAGGCACATTCATGCGGACATCTTTAAATGCTCTAACCCATTTTCTTACCATTCCTTCGCTCAGAATGTTTTCTCCATACCATACAGTGTTCCATCGTACATTATATTTAATGACCGTTCACAAAGACGTACATTGACATCTTATTTTAGGAGAACGTGGAAAAATTAGTCTCATATGTACACGGTTGTTAATGAACACATGACTTCGTCACAATAACACGGCTATGCCTACTTCACATGACATGTGATTGCACATTTCTTTAATATTAAAAATGTTCAGTAATGTTTGTTATTTAAACATTGTCGAATATGAATACTATAAAACAAAAAGATTAAAATTGAAAAAAGAGTAAAATGTTTTAAGGAATATGGGTAGAGAGTGTAATGCAATAGATTGACCCTAAAGAGTATTTGAAAGCATTGACCATTTATCATTCTAATTATTCATATATTCAAAAATATTTTACATATAATTAAACATATTTTACTTTATTTAAATTTTACAACCTATTACGTGGCGCTTAAATCACGTCTTCCTCTAAATTATTTACTAGTTAGTTCACGCCTCGTGGTAAGATGGCAGCATCTACTGGAGCTAAATTTAAGAAATGTTAAGATCTTTTAATGTATTTCCTTCGAGAAGCTTCCAAAAGCAATAGGTATTTTTGTTCTGGGTTTGTAGGTGTGTAATTTACCGTTAGGAAGATTCCTTCGAGAAGCTTCTATTGAACTCAGATATATGTGACTTTTTGAAACTCCGTATTTTTCACTGTGCAATCGGTCGTGGTCTTGAATGGACGTGATTTAAGTGCCAGTGATTATAAGTTGATAGGCCCTCTACATGATCGTGTTTCGATTATAAAATACTAATAACAATATGATTTCAATTTAAAGAATAAACAGATAACAAACTTTATGTGATATATTATCATTTATTAAAGTCTAATTATAAGGAACGAGACATTATAAGTAAAGCACATAGTTGCGTAATAGAAATAAAGATTTACGGAATGACTCTGTTATGTAATATAGCAAATAGCGACACAACGTGGGGCATTTATAATCAAAAATATTACGAAGTGTAATAAATGACGTCCAATGAGGGAAGGAACGCGAAAAGTGTAACTAATAGCATTCCAACAAGGGGCTGAAGAAACGTAAGTGTAACAAATGGCGACACAACGTGGGGGTTAATAGGCGACTATTAACGCTCGCCAAGATTCGTAATGTAACAAATGGCGCTACAACTTAGGGGCTCGAATACCGCGAACTGAGACAAAGGTGCGTCACTGAGCTAAAGGAAGAGACGGCACACCAGGAGACGGCACATAATCACCAAAGGACGGCACACCACACCAAGGAGACGGCACAGTCAAGAAACAGCGCAAAGGACTGTTGGAGACGGCACACCTGCAAGAGACGACACGCCGACGGCACACCTGCAAGAGACGGCACACCAACGGCACACCATCAAGGAACGGGACGGAGGACCTTTTGGAGACGGCATGCAGTCAAGAAACAGCGTCGAGGACAGATAAGTGGTCAACAGAAGCTGTAACTCTAATTTAAAAAAAAAATAAAAAAAAAAATAATAATAATAATTTTTTTTAAAATCTAATTTCAATTGTGTATTTTGGGGGTAATAAAATTTTGTTTTTATATGTTGGGATTTCACAAATTAAATTAAAACTAACAATATAAAAGTGTATGGGCCTAATTTTAAATTAAATTTCTCACTATAAAAAGTAATTCTTAGATCAAGAGTACTTGAAATTTGTCAAGGCCTAACACAAATTAATTCATAGATCAACTTAAGAAAAATTTATTTAAATTTTCAACATGGCAGACAAGGTGATAAGAGAACCCGAAGAGTATGATAATGAAGACACAATGCCATTTATTTATGAGGAGGATGAAAAGGCAGGTCAATTCAGGAGGGCAAATTGTGAACAGGAACAAGAAGGGAGTGAGGAGGAAATAGGGGCTAGCTCTGGGGAGGTAGCAAGTAACGAAGTAATCCTGCAAACGCTGAATCAAAGTGTAGGGGGAACAATAACCTTAGTGGAAGAGAGGGTGGCTAAACCAGTAGAACAAGTAGATCTTTTAAATGCTATATTAGAAAAAATTGATCGAACTGCATCAGAAAATAAACAGGATTTTAAAAAGGATTTGGAAAAAATGGGACAAACTTTAGAAACTAAACTCAACCAAAAGGTCGACGAACAATCAAAGAATATAAATAAAAATATAAATAAAAAATTTGAGAATTTAGAAATAATTAATCAAAATTTTATCCAACAAATTAATGAAATTAATGACAGGGTTTCAGAAGGAGAAAAAAAAACAAGGAAATTTAGAGGTTAGGCAGGAAAATCTAAGAAAGGAACAGTTTAAGTTAATCGATCAAATATCTTCAGTGACAAACAAAACAGAGGGTTTGGAGAAAAAATTAGATAAAGAAACCAGTAAATTAGAAAAACAAATACAAACACAGGATATACAGATAGCACACAACAAATCAGCTGTTCAGGTAGTGCAATCCAATTTGGAAATTCAAATAGAAAAGGTGAGGTTAGAAATTGAAGGGCAAGAGGATGCTAATAGGCAATTTATTAAAGAAAATATTAATGAGGAGATTCAAATAGAAAGGAAAGAAATTGTGGAGATAAAAGAAATTGTAAATGAAAACAAAAAAACTGTTGGCACTTTAGATCAGAAAATAAACAACTTAGCTGATCAAGTACAACTTAACAAAGGTAGGGGGACAGATAACAAAAATGGGTGTAGTCACAATCTCTTAACCAAAAATGTCAATGACCTTACTTTGTCACTCATTCCTAGGTATAGGGGAGCAAAGGGCAAAATATCTGTGGCTCAATATTTGCAAAAAATTGAGAGAGTTTGGAAAGAAGAGGATTTAAGGGAAAGGAACAAAATTGAAATTTTGCTCTCATGTTTAGAAGGGGAGGCTAGGAACTGGGCCAGTTATTTAGAGGATGAATGGGAGACCTATGAACAGGCTAAGCGCGCATTTTTGGATCACTTTTGGTCTCAAGAGATGCAGGACGACTTTCTGCAGTTAATATTTAATAATAGATATGATTCAAAAAAAGGCACAATGAATGAGTATTTTCATGGTTTTGTTTCTCAGGCTAGGTATTTAAATTATCCATTGGAAGAATACAGGTTGGTGAAACATCTAACAAATCACTTTCCTCTTCAGGTACAAAATGTACTGTTAAGTGTTAATGCCCAAAATGTGAAGGAGATGGAAAGAGTATTGATAGGATTTGACAATAGGTGGCAAAGGAATGGGGAAAGGGAAGGTAGAAATGAAACACCCAATTTTGATAGAACTAGACAGACCTATAATCCATTCGGTCGTGATAATAAACAAAATAGACCACCAAACCCATTCCAAGATTCAAAGCGTCGAGAAGACGGTAGGCCCAACAGACCTAACTATTTTATAAACCAAGGACAAAATAGGCAAGGTCCCAACAATCATATGATAGGACACCGAGAAGGGGTGAGGGAAAACCCCAGACAAGAGAGCCGAGACAATTACAACAAACAGGTAAATAATAGTCAGACTAGAAGAATAGCAGCAGAAGTACACTCTGCACCTAGCTTTAATGATATTGCACCATTCACAATGGGTCACACAGTCGTTAGAAATGAAAATCAGGGAAACTGATTGCTAGGGCCCATGGCAGTCCACATGAGGTCAACAAAGTAGTAATAAATAGGACTAATGAACAGATTAATTATTTGAACTTTGTTAAACAATATGTTAAACAATATGTAATTTTACAAGGTGATCCCATGGAGGATCTATTGCAAGAAAATAATAGTAAAAATGAGTTCTGTAAGGCAATATCCCCAGAGATAGAAGGAAAGGTAGGTAACCTTAAGTTAAAATTATTGGTAGACACGGGATCTGAGATAACGGCTATTTCCCAGGAGTGTTTTGAAGAAATAAAAAAGCAAAACCCAGATGAGGTTATTCCTGAATTGCCAGTTACCAATGTAACCTTAATAGCCGCTACAGGATCAAGGAACAAAAAAGTGAAGAAACAAGTGTTGCTGGATGTGGCGATTAATGAGGTAAAAATTACTATTATTTTTCTTGTGGTGGAAAATCTTAATGTACCTGTAATATTAGGATCAGATTGGTTAACAGGTTTTGAGGTTAATATTGATTATAAAAGCAGAAAATTATCTATAAACAAGAATCCAGTAAAACTACAAGTTTCATTCATTGAAAAATCACATGTGAATAGGGTGCAAATACAGATAAGTAAAGTAGGTTGTATCGAAGCAAAACATACTGAAAATATCAAAATGCAGCAATTAACATCTAATTATGAGTCAAACATACCATGGGAAGAAATAGAAAATAAAGTCAATAAAATGAACTTAGATGGGGAACAAACTCAGGACCTACTAGAAACCATGTGGGAAAATAGAGAGGTTTTTTCTAGAAAACCTGGGTTGAACAAACTTTACGAGTGTGAACTCCAGGTAACAAATCAATCACCATTCAATTGTAAGTCATACCCAGTACCATATAGTCAAAGACCAGCTGTTGAAGAGGCACTAGCTCACATGTTACAGTGGGACATTATAGAAAGATGTAGTTCTGATATTGTTAATCCACTAGTTGTAGTTGGTAAAAAAAACAAAGGAATTCGACTGTGCCTTGATGCACGAAAGATAAATCAGATATTGGTAAGAGATGAGGAGACCACTTCACCAGCTAATGAGCTTATACAAAAATTTGAGGGTTGTAAATATTTAACGTCTTTGGACTTAGTAAGTTCATTTTGGCAGATAGGATTGCACAAAGACTCTAGGAAGTATACTTCATTCATATATAATGGACGAACTTACTGTTTTAAGAGAATGCCATTCGGTCTATCGGTTTCTACTAGCAATTTCATTAGAGGTCTAGAAAAAGTATTGGGGCCAGAAGTATTAAGCTTCGTTACCCTATATGTCGATGACATAGTCATAGCATCAAGTACTTTCAAGGAACATGTGGAACAAGTGGGACTAGTACTGAAAAAATTAAAATTAGGTGGCATGACGGTGAACCTAGAAAAATCGGCTTTTTTATCCAAGAAAATAAATTTTCTGGGACACATAATTTCTCCAGAAGGTGTATCAGCTGATGAAGATAAAACTAGGGCCATTAGGGAATTTCCTATCCCTAAAAATAAGAAGCAACTTCAAGCTTTTTTAGGTTTGATTAACTATTACAGGAAGTTCATCAAGTGTCATTCGAACCTGGTACTCCCACTACTTCGACTAACTAGAAAAGGTGAGAAATGGAGCTGGGGTATAACAGAGGAAACAGCTATGAAACAAATTAAGGATCAATTTGTGAGTACAGTCATGTTAAAACATCCAGATTTTAGTAAACCCATGTGCATTTCTTGTGATGCATCAGGTCAAGCGATAGGTGCAGAATTATTTCAAATTGATGAACAGGGAGAACGTAGACCAATAGCTTTTGCCAGCAGGGTGTTACATGGACCAGAAATCAACTATACAATAACTGAAAAAGAATTACTCGCTATAGTGTTCAGTTGCATTCAATTTCGTATTTTAATCATAGGGAAAACTACTGTTTTGTATACAGACCATAGAGCACTTACTTTTATTAACAAATGTAAGCTACTTCATGGCAGGCTCACCAGATGGATTTTGTTACTACAAGAATATGATTTAGACATTAAGTATATCCCAGGTAAAGAACAGGTGGTAGCTGACACTCTGTCTAGATATCCTCCTGAGGGTGTAGTTGAAAGAACCATTGACACAGAATTCAGGGTATTGGCACAAAAAAGGGAAGTAATGAATGAAACTGATAAAAATATTAAACAGGAACTACCCAAATCCCAAAGAAATGACCTTAAATTAAGTAAAATTTTCATAGAATTAGAAAAGAAAAACTCTAAGCCGGAAATTAGTGCAAATTATCAAATTCATGGGGAATTACTTTTCAAAAAAACTTCTGTTGACAAGGTTTGGACTATATGTATTCCTAAGGAACTTATTATTCCAGTAATCAATAGTTGCCATGAATACTATGGCCATGTAGGAGTAAAAAAGTGCTACAAAATTTTACAAGAATCATGCAACTTTCCTAAAATGAACAAAACTATAGCTAAAATATTAAGAACATGTGACATATGTCAGAAAACCAAAATTCCCAATGTAAAATATGAAGGACTCATGAAAAATGTTATAGCAGAACACCCATTACAATTAGTCTTCGTAGATATATATGGCCCACTTCCATCTAGTATAAGGGGTGTCCAATATATCTTTGCAGTATTAGACATCTGTACCAAGTTTGTGAAGTTATACACTATTAGGAGGGCTACTGCCAGAGCAGTCACGAACAAAATTGTTCAAAATTATATTAACGACGTAGGAGTTCCACAGGTTATTGTTTCGGATCATGGGAAGCAGTTCATATCCAAATTCTGGAGAGAAACCTTGAGGCCCATAGCATAAAAACAAAATATACATCAATATATCATCCTCAGAGTAACAGTGTTGAGAGAGTAAATCGAGAAATAGGCAGGTTTATGAGGTTGTATTGTCACAACAAGCATGCTTCCTGGGCGAACCAAGTAGAGAAAATAGAATTTTGCTTAAACTCCACTACTCACGAGAGTACAGGTTTTACACTATAGAGCTCATGAAAGGGAGGAGGCCATTTAGAAACTAGAGAAACTTTTTGATTTTCCACCTAGAATAGAAAAGGATCAACAAGCTAAATTACATATAGCCGTGAAACGACTAAAAGATGTAGCCACAAAAAGATCCCATTATCATGATAAAAACATCCACAAACCTGTAAGTTATGTTGTTGGACAGTCAGTTCTGGTAAAAAATCACAAACTATCATCAGTCTTAAATAAAGAGATAAAGAAATTCTTTTTACTATATGAAGGTCCCTATCAGGTAAAAAGAATAATAGGTCATTAATGTGTACCTAATAGAAGACCAGGAGACTAGACAGGTAAAAGGAACCTACAATGTAACTGAATTAAAGCCCTATCATCAATTAGTGGATCAGTAGGAATGTATGTTACAGAAACACAACCCTAAAGCAACCTGTATCCTATCACGATAGATTATGTTAGGAAGTTGTGAGAATTATGAGGCTGCAGTGCAATATGGATAGCTCTCAGAATTGAAAGGGCTAAAGTAAGGATCAGTAAGTCTCCATCGCGGTGCAGATCAGTGTGAAACGGTACTTTCAAGTTAGGCTAGCTAAGGAATCGGAGAGAGGGGGTGAGAAATAATAATAATAAGGTAACAAGAATTGTGAAGCGCCGGGGCTCTCAGTATATTTTGTAATTTTATCTTTTTAACCTTGTAATGGGAGCCCAATTTTTTTATTGTGAGGATAGGTGTGGAAAGTGACCCACCTTCTTAATATTTCAATACAGTCCAACTCTGGAAAGTAAGGACAAGTACTTCATTTTGTTTTCATTATTAATGACAAATTTGAGGGAGGGAAGCATCCTCTGAAGTGCTTGGTGAAGGAAGGAGAAGAAATGGATTTATTACAAAGAAATAGTCAGTTGAGGGGGGAAGCACCCTCTGAAGTGCTTGGTGAAGGAAGGAGTAGAAATGGATTTATTACAAAGTATAGTCAGTTCAGGGAGGGAAGCATCCTTGAAGTGCTTGGTGAAGGAAGGAGTAGAAATGGATTTATTACAAAGTATAGTCAGTTCAGGGAGGGAAGCATCCTCTGAAGTGCTTGGTGAAGGAAGGAGTAGAAATGGATTTATTACAAAGTATAGTCAGTTCAGGGAGGGAAGCATCCTCTGAAGTGCTTGGTGAAGGAAGGAGTAGAAATGGATTTATTACAAAGTATAGTCAGTTGAGGGAGGGAAGCATCCTCTGAAGTGCTTGGTGAAGGAAGGAGTAGAAATGGATTTATTACAAAGTATAGTCAGTTGAGGGAGGGAAGCATCCTCTGAAGTGCTTGGTGAAGGAAGGAGTAGAAATGGATTTATTACAAAGTATAGTCAGTTGAGGGTGGGGGTGTACCCGGAAAAGCACCAGGTCAGACAAGTAATTTAAGGCAAGCTTATAATAAAAATTGAGTTGAGGCAGGTAATTTCTGCTATACAGTGACATGTTGTGATGTCAGGACTTGGATTCTTCGACGTTTGGCAAGAGAGTAGTTTTGTCGCAGAGGTCTGACTACCTTGTGAGTTTTAGGGGGCAGGGATTGAACCTGGGCCACCGAGTTATGGGAATTTTGTAAGTGTTAGGGGGCAGGCATTGAACCTGGACCACCCGAGTTAAGTATTGTGAGTTTTAGGGGGCAGGCATTGAACCTGGACCACCCGTATTAGAGTTTTGAGAGTTTTTCTGGGCCAAGGGGTCAGCAGAGTTCTGAACCGCCTGTGGTTACCAGACATTTGAACGAGGTTTGGACGTTAAGAGAACGCCTCTTGTGTGTTTTGAAGGCCTGAGAAATGGGATTGTCGGTCACTGTATGCCGGGAAGTATCCTGAGGATACGTTCCAGTTTTTGGGAGTTAGCCTTTATTGAGCCTGTTATAAAAATAAATCAATTATTATGTCACAAATTTAAAGCAAATTTCTTTTAAATAAAATTTTTAAAGGAATAATAATCATAATAATTAATTATAAGAATATTTCAAAATGTGAGCTTGTATTAAACCACTAAGGTCTTGTTAGAGATTGTATATACTATGGTTTTCCGTGCTGTGGAGAGATTCAACATCGAGTTGTTTTTTCATTTTGTTTTATTAGGGGTTAAGTGTCATACTAATTAAATCAATGATACTGTATGATAATAATAATTTTCTGTTGTTAGACAATGTATGTGTATGATATTGCCATTTATATGATTTAAACAATGTACTTATATGTTTTACTAGTTAATTGTGTTTATTTTAAATTTTTATGTTAAGTTAAGCTATTTTCAGCAAATGTGGTGCTCATATAGCAAATTTTAGTTGACCGTTTGGTACATAAAGTTGTAAATGTTTGTGATCATATAGCAAGTTTGGCCAAGAGACTTTTAAGAGTAAGTGTAACAAAGTGTTAAGAGCCTTTGTTAAGTGTGTAAAAAAAATCACAAAAGTGGATCCGTGAAGGATCATGAAACGAAGTGCAACAATTATTTAAAGAAGATTGTATAGAATTAAAAAAAAGACAAGACATAAAGGAAATGCAAATTGCTTGGCAAAAATTAATTAAAAGACACTTCGATCTGTGACAATTAAATTAAAATTTCTTAATATAATAAACTTAGACTATGTTATGTCAGTTAATTATAATTAGGCTGACATCTTACTTAGATATTTTATTTCATTTAATCATAATTATACTAAATGTTTTACTTAGATTATCTTATTTTAGTTAATCCTAATTATAACTGATACATTTTATTTTAATGCTTAATTCATATAACTTACACTTCAAAATATTGAACTTGATGCAATTTTGTTAATTCTATACAGGATGTTTAAAAATATTGAACTTCAAGTAAATTTTATGAAACTATACAGGATGTTTCAAAATAGTGAAAATTTTTGTAAAATTTGTAAAACTTATACAGGGTGTACGAAAGGTGATCATGTCTTCTTTTTTTATTTTGGCAAAGCGTATCAAAAAGTATAAGACTAGTCTCTACTTTCCGATACACTTTGGGGGTATTGTAATGCAATAGATTGACCCTAAAGAGTATTTGAAAGCATTGACCATTTATCATTCTAATTATTATATATTCAAAAATATTTTACATATAATTAAACATATTTTACTTTATTTAAATTTTACAACCTATTACGTGGCGCTTAAATCACGTCTTCCTCTAAATTATTTACTAGTTAGTTCACGCCTCGTGGTAAGATGGCAGCATCTACTGGAGCTAAATTTAAGAAATGTTAAGATCTTTTAATGTATTTCCTTCGAGAAGCTTCCAAAAGCAATAGGTATTTTTGTTCTGGGTTTGTAGGTGTGTAATTTACCGTTAGGAAGATTCCTTCGAGAAGCTTCTATTGAACTCAGATATATGTGACTTTTTGAAACTCGTATTTTTCACTGTGCAATCGGTCGTGGTCTTGAATGGACGTGATTTAAGTGCCAGTGATTATAAGTTGATAGGCCCTCTACATGATCGTGTTTCGATTATAAAATACTAATAAACAATATGATTTCAATTTAAAGAATAAACAGATAACAAACTTTATGTGATATATTATCATTTATTAAAGTCTAATTATAAGGAACGAGACATTATAAGTAAAGCACATAGTTGCGTAATAGAAATAAGATTTACGGAATGACTCTGTTATGTAATATAGCAAATAGCGACACAACGTGGGGCATTTATAATCAAAAATATTACGAAGTGTAATAAATGACGTCCAATGAGGGAAGGAACGCGAAAAGTTGTAACTAATAGCATTCCAACAAGGGGCTGAAGAAACGTAAGTGTAACAAATGGCGACACAACGTGGGGGTTAATAGGCGGACTATTAACGCTCGCCAAGATTCGTAATGTAACAAGAGTTAAAACATAACAATTTCCAACAGTTTCAACAAAACTCCAAATCCGTATAAATTTCATTGATGATTTCATGATATAGTTGTATTTTCGACTCCAAGCAGCGCACTAGGTTCTAAATCGGTTGGGTGTTAGTATGAATATTTTACAATTTTTAGCACATCCCTAACACTGTCTAAATGAAACGTTAGTGAGCATGGTGCTAAGTTTTAATCAACCCTTAAATAGCAACGTGAAACTTTGCTTGAAAAAAAATAATGGTAACATGAAGTGCCAGCAGACGCCATTGTTTAATATAATTATATCATTGTTTATCCCTCCTCTTTTTTTACTATTAAATTTGCAAGGAATTGTTAAAATACTCATTTGAATCTTTATCTACTAAAAAATTTACATCAATTTAACTTCAGACATATCTCCGTTTCCATCAGCAATTGCCTTATACAGTTACAGTCCATTTCGTATGGATTTACTCTGTAAAGAAAAACACATATTAATTATGTACATTTTTAAAATGTTCTAAATAGAATATATTGTAATTGTATCCAGATTTTCCACTCAGAGTCATTTTATAATTTTATTCAAAATATTGCTCTTTGCGAAATAAGAATTAAATGTACAGTTTTTTAAAAACATTTCTGTCACTAAGCTAATATTATGATCAGTGTTTGGGCATCAGTGTTTTCAGTTCTTGTTACAGTTGCACTGTGTAAATGATTAACATAAAATTGTCACTTTTTTTACCAACTAAACCCTTTCGATGCCAGTCATCTCTAAAATAGCTTCATCGTTGTAGTAGTGCCCATGAGATAAACACATAATTCATTTCAGATTATTTATCACTACAAAAATGTACTGAACACAACAAAAAACAGCGTAAAGGACTCAAACTATTAACCGCAAATATCCTGATTTCTAAACTATGGCACAGTATTGATTGTGAATTTGTGACCTAACTGAATAAGCAATTGACCCAAATAATAATGTGGGGATCTGGCAGAACCCCAGTGTCTTCAAAACTATATGAACGGACAACGAACGAGTTAAACAACTTGAATATGTGAAACACAAATAGGAGAGGGTCTTAAAGGAAGGTATTGAGCGCGAGAGCAGTGTAGCCAAACTAACGGAAAATAATACTCCCATTATATATTAGGTGGGGAGTAGCTAGGTGGGTGACCTGGCCCACTCGAGACAGTATTGTGTTTCAATTAATCTCCTTTCCTCTGATTGGGTGCTATAAATAGCTCCTTCCCCCCACACCTCTCGCCCACCTCCCGCCCCTTCCCTACTAATGACCTCATTTCCCCCTCCCCCCTCCTACAGCCACCCCACCTACCAACCATAGACATGTTGGTTCTTGATCATTAATTATTAATGATTGTTAATTAATTTTAATAATTAATTATTAATAATTAATTATTGTTAATTAACTAATTAATTGGTGGGATTGAGGCTTTTGAGTTTAATTCATTGATTAGGGCGTTGTAGTTTATTTTGGGGGAGCATGAGGCCGTGGCATGAACCTCACGCCATGTCTGTCGGGGGTTAGAGTGAACATTGGTCCTCCTTCACAAGGCTCTGTCCCGGAACAAGCAGCACGAACCTCACGTCATGGCTGTCGGGGGATAGAATGAACACAAGGCTCTGTCCAGCACGAACCCCCTCCTGACGACCATTTGTGGTTGATGTGTATAAATGGTTACCTGCCTTGAGACCCCCTCCCGCCTTCGCAACCCTGGCGCCAGTCTGGTGGGTCTAGAAGATAAGAATAGATCGTGACCTCGACAACCTTGGTTTTTCTCAATGACGTAATTATTGCGTGTTATGTCGCAACCCTGGCGCCAGTTTGGGGGCCAACAAGACAAGTCAGGACAAGAATAGTCATGACCTCGGCAACCTGGGTTTTGCCTGGCGCCAGAATGTCGGCCTGACAAGAGGAGTTTAGACAAGAATAGATATTGAGATCATTGACCAGGGCAACGGGTTTTTCCCTGGCGCCAGTTGGTGGGAAGACAAGAAAAGTCGAGACAAGAATAGATCGTGACCCTGTTCTTCTTCTCGCACCATGTGACATCAAACGAGGGAGGGTAGAGGTGGCTATAAAGAGGGGCGCCCACCTGGTTGTCTATTTATAAGGTTTGTAGAGCGGTTCAAGATGGACAAATTACAGCAGCTAATAAATATTGTTCGACGCGGTGCAGACCGTCAAATTGTGTGATCTAGCCGTAGATCAAAAGTACTCGGTGGATAAATTAAAGCCGTCAATACAAAGTTCGGGAGACCTAATAGCCTACTAGACGGCGAGTTTTGTGTATTTTTACCCTGTCGTTTTGGTACTCTTACAGATGAAGACGTGTGGGAGTTAAATAAGAAAAGTTGGTATTTACCTGCGCCGGAGTAAAACCCAGTTCACCTAACATTGTGAACTTTGAACGCGTATAAGAGACGGTGCAGTTAACAACAACAACATCGGGCAGCGGTGCGATTAGTTCAGAACGTTTAGCTCTCAGATACGCTCACTATGCATAGAACAGGATATATTAATTTAATGTTTGTGGGTTATACGATTAAGGGGTATGCCTACATGACTGGAAAGAATGGTCACAGTGTGGCGGTTGAGTGATAGACATGAAATTACAAAATATATGAGCGAGGCTATATCGAGTTTTGTGACTCTACCTGTCACACAATAGGAGCGATGGAAGTACTACCCTACGAGAGAATCGAAGAGAATACACGTGTGGTATGACGTGTTGCCATTTACAATTTCCACAAAGGGGATGTTGTGACTGTGTTATCACGCCCTCCACCACCACCCTTCCATCACCCACCTCTGTCCTTCAAGATGCGACACCGCCACCCCAGAGTCACCCAAGTAACCACACCAGAGTCGTCTACCTACCTGGTATCAGAGTCACCCGAGTACCCGCAACAAGAGTCATCTACCTACCGTCACCTACGTGCCCACCAGCACTTCGGAGGAGGTAAAGACCGAAGAACCCGTAAATCTCAGAGGATTTAACAATGCACAAAAGTTATTCAAATGTTAAAATAATAGGTGAAACGCCCAACGACTACAAGCTCGGCTGGACCGTTTCGGTAACATTTTCCTTCCAAAGTCAATCTTTATTTGGATTGTAAGTGATTTAAATCTAAAGCAATGCTGTATGATATATCTCGGAGGACAAAGTGTGAGTTTTAAAAGTGAATTAATAAAATAGACGTGCTCAGGTTGTTTATAGCCCTCTTCTGGCGTCATGGAGCTACGGCGACATTTTGAAAAAGGTGAGAGGAGGGAACGCAGTTTGTGAGTAGAGCGATAGTGTTTATTTTGCTGCATCTCTAATTGAAATTATTCCATTTAAATGCTGCGGATCCTACGCAAAGCTCTCCAATCTTATTAGGCACAAACATCAAACACCTCCAAATGCTGCTCACCAGGATGCCTGTTGGGATTGAGGAGGTATTGTGCAGTGCATTAGACCTGAGGATACAAACCGTGCCAAGTGCTTAAACGAACTTGTGAAATAACCAAATTTATTTACCGTTGTGCTATCGGAAGAGAACCGAATGTTATTGTGTTCGAGTTGGTTGGGAAGAGTAAGATTGTCAGGTAAAAACTGTGGATACATTGCCAATATACGTTATAGCGCCTCTCCAGCGTGCCCTTTTGGAGGTGGCTCCTAATCATTTTCTAGATAGTGGTGTATTTTATATGTATTGGTCAATAGACTTTAAATAATATTGCTGCTTGTTGTTGTTATGAATGTTTTAAATTAAACCTTACTGATTGTCAATAAAAAAACTGCCACTAAAATGTTATTATTTTTAACCCTTTAATAAAGTCGGATGGAGAATCAAAAACATGAAGGAGATGGCAATATTGTTGTTGTGACTTAGGTTGCTACCCAAAGAGAAAGTATTTTGTCCTAATCTTTGAGATGGTGCTTCTATGTAGGAGAGAGAGGGTGTAGACTTTAAAACGCAAACATAACAGTTTTATATAATATTTATTCCCAACACTTAAACAGCAACAAGAAAGTTAACGTTCGCAAACATATTATGAATATAATATATTTTAATTTTACCAAAAAAATCACAATTAATACACTTATGAGGACTTGAAATAATTTTAAATTAATATGTTGTCACGTTTTAAATATGAAAACTATAAAAGCTGACATAATATATAACATTTACACAAAACAAATTAGTTACTTAAACAGCAACAAGAAATTTAACGATCGCAAAAAATATTATGATATAATAAATATATTTAATTTTACCAAAAAAAATCACAAGTAATACATTTATGAGGATCTTGAAATTATTTTAAATTAATATGTTGTTACGTTTTAAATATGAAACTATATACGCTGACATAATATATAACATTTACACTAAACAAATTATCCACTTAAACAAAAAAGAAATTTAATGTTCGCAAAAAATATTTTAATATAATATTTTAAACATATACAAAAACCGCCTTGGTGGCGTAGTTGGTTAACGCTCTTGGCGTATTTGAGCTCGACTGCTGAGGACGGGGGAGACCGAGGTTTGAATCTCAGTCGTGTGAACTGGGCGTGATTTTTACTAAATGGTTTTCCACTCGATGATCATGGTTTCTTCTTCAACAAGTTTATGAAGAAAGGTATCCACAACATTTCCCCCCCTTTGAAAACAGGAAGTTTAGCACATTTACCTTCGGAATCGACTATTACATATGCAAATCCTGATGGCGTATGCTTCCTCATTTTTTGTAGTTGATGAGTGATCAGGATGTGTAGACTGAGCTTATTAGCTATATGAGCTTGTATCTATAATAGAGGAGGGAGTTGTGGGTGTAGATGTTACAACACAAACATAACAGTTTATACAATATTTATTTAAATCGTGAAAAAGTATACACACAGTGTAAAGTATTACTGTGAATATTTACAATATATTTTATTAGCATAAACATAACTTTTTTTTCACACAGTGAAAAGTATGCTGTGAATATTTACCATTTTTATTTACACACCGTGAAAAGTAAAATGTGAGTATTTAACAATATATATATTTATTAGCATAAACATAACTGTTTTTTTTTCAAACAGTGAAAAGTTTACTGTGAATATTTAAAAATATATATTTTTAGCATAAACTTAAATGTTTTTTTACAGATATTGAACAGATATTTGAATATTTACATAGTGGCCTAGGTACTAAATATGATATATACATAGAGACGGGTTTCAATTTAAAAGAAAAATAAATATATATACAATCAGTTTATCATATATATTTGACTAGATTTAAAATAATTTTATTATATACAAACAGTTGACTATAATTAAAATATATACAAACAACTAATTGACTAGAAAAAAATCAGGTAGGCAGAGGATTGAACTGGCCAATAAAAAATATAAAAAGTAACCCGGGTGCATAATATAAATAAAAAATGCTTGTTTTCATGCAAGAAAAAAATGAAACAATCTCAAATCTTTGAAAAATGGTATTTCAGTGGAAATAGCAAGAGTTAAAGAAAAAAATATGATTATTCAGCCCATCTAAATAATCACATTTTAGTCGTAGTAAGGCGTTTAAAAGGACTCTGATACCCAAACGGCAACGTATTAAAATCATCAGTAATCCGACGTTTGGTGTACATGGGCCGGTAGATTCTAGTCTGCTAAACGGTACATTAACAATCGCAAGACCTTTTTCTTACAATTTTGTGCGGTATCTGTATGTATCTTTCCGCAGCCTGTTCAGTGACCATCGCTTTCAAAACGGACAAATTAACATCGTTCCGTTTGCCATAATTTATGGTGATCCCGCGAACTTTGCACAAGTTTTTATTTTGGCAGAATCGCCACCAACACCAACTCGGTACGTGTAATTCTTGGGACTGCCAGATACAAAGGCGTAATGTAGCTTCCCGGACCGTAATTCTAAAGTTCATCATGAGTCACCTAAAAATTCTCCGGTCGGCGGATTCCAATCGCCGGGGCGTTCGGTGAATAGAATGCTATCTGTATCATGATACAAAACGCGGTCCCCCATTTGTTCAAGGATGTGTTAGACCATAGGAGTTGAGTATCACGCCACCCCCACCCTCGTGTTAGGGTTAGGGTGTAACGCGTCACGACTATCCTTGTAGTTGAGGAACATAATCTCATCATTTACATCAATGACGCTGTCCACGTGATGTACGGATCCATCAGGTACTTGTGGATGCCCTGATAGTCGTTAACAAAGGCTACGTGTGGGATATCGGGTGTTTGCCGAAATTTCCCCATAGTGAATCTAAAAATTTTAGCTAGAGTGCGGAGACCAGGATTTTTACAAAAGAGTCGAAATCGAGTTTTTACCCCTTCCCTTTCCTCATAAGTTTGAATATAAGCTAACTTTTTCCTCTTGTGAGGTACATCACTCTGACCATCCGCTGGCTTCTTGTTTAATTTAAAAAAAGTATCAATGTACCCGTGCAACAATCCGCCAGAACGTGTCTGACGGTCGTAAAGAGATACATTGTACTCCCACACTTCGTGTACTGCTCAACGATCTAGGCTTTCTCAACGCTTTCCGGATCTCGTCAATCACCAGACGCCTGTCAACAAGTGATCTTTTTGTCGTTGTGCTGACAGTACCTTGTTTTTCTCCCCCGCATTTCCTGCACAAGATGAAAATTAGCTTGTCGGCATCCGTGTAGGCAATATGGGCATGAATAAATACCGCGGGGGGGCGTCACTGTAACTTTGGCTATGTCTTTACTTGATCTATAGACGACAATTTTGTTCCAAGTGAATTTTTTGGGTTGGCCGTCGAGGTATTTTTTGTACTTTCAAAAGTAAAATACAATGAAACACTTCAATACTTTATCTTCCCCCACAAGAAAAAGGGTTTTTTGTGGAAGAGCTTGATACAATTTGTACGCCGTCAAAGAATGCATCCCTGGGGTGAGAGGTCCTTTGGTATACACCTCGTGCGGAGTAACGTTTCTGCAAGTCCTGGCCTTTGGTTTCATCACATTTTAAACATGCCTCCCACATATCTTCAACCGTGTAGCCGGCATTCTTAAACTTTTCCAAAAAAGCCATGGGTGCTTCATAACGCGTCTCCTGGTCTCGGGGGACTATTTTTGATAGGGGTGGTCCTGTCAGGATAACAGAGAGGACACCCCGGGGCCCAAAAACAGTTTCAGAACTGAAAGACGGTGGTGGTTCTTCAGCTTTAACAACGCCGTCTAACGTGCTCTAAAAAAATTCCCCCACGGCCGTTACCCCTGAAGAATAGAGACACCCCGTGATGGGCCTCCCAGCAGAGCCATTTTACATGACGTGCGACTGTTGGTCTGCACACTGATAGCCACTGTTAGGGATAGTACCAAATAGTATTCTCCTTAAGTGACCCCGCGGTAAACCAACATGGCAGCTCCAGCTATCGTACACGCTTCTTAAAGAACCCACCTTTCCTTTCTCCATGAGCATGTCTCTAAACTTTTAAATATATCTTCCACAGGATCTCTACATCTTTCACACTTTCAGTTCCAACCACTTTTAAAATAAAACAAATTTTCTTTGACCAACGCGTTATACCACGTCCAAAAATGATCCTTTCCCTCAAACTGACATCTCGCCGATGCCCGTAGTCCTCCTTTGGGGCCAGGGACCCTATACCCCGCGTTTTCTTTTTTATTGAAAAAATGGGGAAATGTCCCTTGGCCAAAGCCTCGTCCAAGCCAAAAGTTTTGGGTATTTTGGACAATGATAAATTGGGGAATTTTCAACGAGTCAATAAAGGAGCGGACCGTAACGCATGGCATGATTTTTCCCCCCCGTTAATTATAAGCTCTGGAGTCAATTTTTTTCCCTCCAACATTTATTTTAAAAATAAAATTCCATCAAGGATTTTTGCGTTATGGCCTAGGAGGTGTATCCTTAAATTTTGTGCTTTAATTTGTTCCATAAATTCGAAAAATGGGCCATTGTGGTATTACCCCTGAATATGCGGGGTCCTATCATCCCCACATACTGTGCAGAGATAGTCATTTGCATCTATATGAACACAGGCCCTGCAAAGTCTGCACGACACATAGGTTAGGTTCGTGCAAGTACCTGCCGGCCGCACCTTGAAGAAGAGTTTTTGCTGCATTCATAATCATAAATACAAATATGAAATTGCTCATTTCCAGCGATGGCTTTGAGGGGCCTGCTTATAAAGCAGAAATTACCAAAAGGACGATGGTCTCGCATACTCTAAAAACCCCCATAACCCCCAAATGAATAATTTGATCTTTCCAAACTGAAAAACATCCCACAGACCTCGCAAAAACTTTTTGACATCACAGACCGACCGGGGGCCTCTGCAAAACCTAGACGTTTTTGGTTATCATAATATTTTCGGGTTTGTGAACCAACGTCCGCAGTCTTTACAGACTACAAAATGGGGGACCTCCGCTACAAACCGCTTTAGCGTAGCACTTTTTGACGCGGACTCGCACTTGTGCTCATTCTTTGTGTTGAACGATACACGACCACGGCAAAAGTACGAGCACTTAAAAGAGGCTGTCAAGGATGTTATGACATCAAAATGGTGTTGCTTGTCTTCGTGAAAATACAAATAAGGTAGCCCTTAAAAGGAAGTTCGGGGGAGTAGGCCCCTAAAGAGGACCTTTCCCACCGACTTTTCCCTGAACACCGTGATTTTTATTCTGAAAGGTATGCTTGAAATTGTTTCAGTTCAGATATTCCACCAACTTTCAAAAATTCACACGGGCATCACGGCATGTTCCTCTTTTTGAGTTTTTTTTTTAAACGACCCTGGTTAATTGTTTAACGGTTCACGTCCATACATCGGGTTTTCCCTTTTATTATCACATATACTTTGGTGACAACCAAGGCACGGGCAAGGGCAAAGGGGCACGCCATTTTGAATTTTTGATCCCTTGGTTTTTATGGTGTATGTGCTTGGGGGAAAGAGTTTTAATAATAACGTCCAATCCTCGAGGTCCTTAAAATGGCTGGTTAACGTACAGTGGTGCTGTACTCAAAAACAAAACATTACTTTGCAACACTCAACTTACGTTATCAAGCATTGCTCGAGCGTCATGATTACTTGCCTAAATGAAACATACCCCGGGTTCAGCGTAGGAGTCAGTGCTACTCAAAAAGTAGGCCCAAATGTATATCGGCGCTAACGCCATGGTCCTGCAGCTGAATGAATAAATTGTAATTTGTTCTTCAAGTCAGCTTAATGCTCTGACGCTTGCTGGAAAACACCAAGCTCTACGGTAATTTTTCTACAAATAAAATGAAAAAAGTCTCAATTTTTTAATCCTCTTTTCCCCGATACGAAGAGGGAGCCATTTGACAATGCCCGCCTACATTATTTCCGGGCCACTAAAAACCCTATTGAGAGGCCCAAGACGGTCCCACTGCACCGGGTCCACATGTTTAGGACAACCACGCTCTCCATCTCACTCAATGCAGCCGGACTCGAGCACCGTCTCCTAGGCTCGGTAGCGGTTCTCCTGGTGTGGTGGGGGGACTAGTAGCCACCGGTGTGGGGGACCGTCCCCCATTTCCGGTCTCCCAAATTTAACTATAACAATGTTTGGTATTAATATAATATGTTACACAATTGCTTTAACTGAACCAATATTCACACATGTGAAATCAGCATTTGCGTGGAGGGAAAGTGAAAAAAAACGCTCCTAGCTTACCCTGGTAAGATTCGAACCTCAAACTCATCTCTTAAAACTGTATAATACTTTTGGTTTTTAATATAATATGTTACATAATTGCATTAGCGAAACCATCCTTCAGTGAAGCGAGTCATCATTTGCTTGGGGGAGAGTGAAAAAAACTCCCCTGGTTTACCCTGGTAATATTCGAACCTCAAAATCATCTCTTTAAAATATATAATACTTTTGGTATTAATATAATATGTTAACTAATTGCTTTAGCTGAAACCAACATTCACAAAGTGTGTATGTAATAAATGCAGTTGAACCCTCGGACAACTACCACAGCAGTTAATTTAAGTCTATGAAGGTTAATCATACATTTTACACCATGTAGAAACCGATCCCGGACCTTTCACAAAGTGTGTATAATAAAATACACCCTAGTACAACTACAAAAATTTAGACCAAGAAGAATAAACTCTCATTTTCAGCCCCCCTGTTTGGATCCGAATAAGTGTCCCTTGGCACTGCATACATATAGGCTTTGTCTCTCTCAAATTAATGTTTGAAACAGGCTTTCGGAGCTGTCTGCTGGCTCCATAAATAGACAAAACCACGCAAACACGTCATAATGAAAGTGGAAGAAATTAAGTTTACTTCTCCTGGAATAAACTGTAAACAAACGCCATCTCTTATTCACTAAATGAACTAGTACAATCTCCGTGAAATGAGCAGCTGACAGAGGTTTCAAACTAGTGAAGATATAACGGTGGTTTGTTTGTGTGTGTGAGAGAGAGCTAATTACTTTAACAATAGGTTTTTACCTGGATGACTGTTCGAAAATCATATGTTTTGGTTTTGGACTGCAACACGTGTAAAAAGATCACAGTTTTGTTGATAAATGTAAACATATTTAACTACCTGTTATATATTACATTTAAAATAACGAAGCTTAAGTTTTCTCAAATTAAAAGTACTTTATTTTTTCGTTTTGGAAGTTACTGATTTTGTGTAATATAGTGCACACATCAATACCTTTTAATACAGGCCTCGTATTTACTTGGAAAAGAGAAAATTGTCATTTTTTTACATACAATAAATGATTTTATGATTATTTTATGTATTTGAAATATTTAACTGAATAAATTATTTTCATCATCGGCCGTGTCTGCATCATTGTAAAATACTTATTTACCGTTATGTTCAATCATATCGTTTAAATTCGTCAATCACCGTTTTGAAGCTATGTTCATTAGAAGTTTTTGTGAAAGTGATGTTAAGATTTTTTTAGGGAAATAAAACTATAAATAAACTTTGAGTCTGACCTCAAATATTATATATTAATATATATATTATATATATATAAATTATATATATAAATATAAATAATATATATATAAATAATGTCCTAAATTTCTGTGATTAACTATCATATTAATATCGTACAATCTGTTTTCCATTACAGTCATTCGGAGTGGATAGATGTCAGCTGTTGGCGTAGTGATATTATTAGGGATTGCTTCTAGTAACATTTCGAGCTGTCATCCAGGTAAACTTAGCTCATGAATGACTTATAACAACATATAGTATATTTACAAAATAGTGTCTAGTGGTAGATGGTCACTTACATATCAGTGGTCGATGGCGTCCAAATCAGCGCAAAAATCGGAGGGATATTTCCACCACCGTAGAGGGACTCAGGCGAGGGGGTGCCGTCGAAGGACTGCCAGGGGGTGTTGCGTGGGTTGCCTGATCCAGCCAGGGGAAAGGATAACGATGTGCTGAGCACCGACCACAGGATTTGCCTCAGTCCCGCACGTCATGACGCTGTCCGCAAGTCTTCATCCAAGTCGTATGGATCCCAGTAGTCTGAAATTAAATTAAATATATATTACTTACCATTTAACGGGGGAAAAGACACCGACAAGTCTCGAATATATATATATCTCATTATACCTTTAATTACACATAGACCAATCGCCTTCAGCCAAGAAATCCCTTTTCTGTAAAGTTCCGCAACTGGTCTTGGCTATTGGGAACCACAGGTTGTATACCCATGGCAACAATTGGGGGCTCCTCAACTAACAAGAAAAAGAGAATACCGTTGTACGCCCTAGATGTATAAAACAAAAAAAAAGCCAATTAATATATACAAAATTAATTTCAACATAACTGAATCAAACAATCTTCCAGTAGCGTTAAAACTCATCTTGATGCGTTAAATGACCTATTAGAAATTGAAATGACCGAATGTATTGATTTGACAATATTTATAATCTTCTCAATGGGCACGCCGCTTGTATCTGCTGCGGTTACGCCACACACATCTGTCCATAAGACCCTCTGCAGATCCTGTTTATTCGTTAGACCGCTCCTACCTAACGACGCGAACAGATTTGCTGGCCCAACGCAATGCTACGTGCAACCGGCGAGTTACACTTTGTTTAGCAAATACCCTCGCGACATTAGTGGTGCTCGTAACAGACTTTCTAGGACTCTCGGCTATGTAAACTAGCGGTGTTTTTCCACTCTCCCTCTACGCAAATGCGTACTTACGTCCCAATTCCTGCACTATTAGCGTAATTAGTACTTAAGCGTGTACGTGTTGCTAAAATTCATAGAGTTTGTGTGTGCCAGATCGTTTGAGTTTGCACAAACTATGCGTGCTTTCCCTCTCCCTCGGCGCAATTCTGGTACACGCACGTGCACAAACGGACGCGCTAATGCAGGTACATGGGCTAGGTAGGCGGGCTGATAGATCGACATGCGCTAATTTGGGTTCAAATCTTGTCGCTAATTATTAATTTGGCCAGTAAAATCTCGCAAATGCGGGTACACGTAGATTCATTTAAAATGTTTATGAATTTGACTCATGTACACTATCCATACGCCTTGTTATGGTATAGTCCCTGTTTAAAAGTCAGGACCACTCTCTGTACAACATGTCAGGCTATAGTCCAAGTCTTATAATCGAATTTCAGGCACAAACTTGCCCGTGGTATAGCAGTCAGTGTTTTTTGACTACCAACTTAGGGGGTTCCCCACTGAACCGGTTGGTTCAGGGGTTTTCTCCCCAAAAGGTGAACGGGGCACCAGGGACTGTTTAATTATTTTAAATCACATTTTACAGAACAATGGTCTAAGGTGGTAGTTACGGGCAAAAGACTAGACTGTTAAGACAGGGAGTTGATGTTTGATTTTCCCCAATGGGTGGTTGAGGGGGGTTTTTCCAAATTTGGGTTTTCCACATCTTCCACGCTAATGCGTTAAACCTTCTTCTTTCCAAAAACAATGGATTTTGTACATGGCTTTTAAACCTAATTTGTTAGCAAAACGTGTTGCTAAAAAATCAATACTTTTTCTCTTTGTGTTTTTAATATTATAAAATTAGACTGTATAGATTTTTTCACAAGCCCCGGACAGCATGGGCGGGATTTTTTAAAGATAACCAAAGGTTTAGTTTGGGGCTGCTAACTGGCATTGAAATACATTTATTCATTGAAAAGAGGGGCGGGCTGAGGATTGAACCCCTGACCCCTAGCACAGAAGTCTGACACCCTTTTGCCTAGCCAACATGCACCTTTGGTCACAAACTGTACACTGAGTTTTTCATTCAGTCAGATGTGGGACGACAAAAATGAAGACCGCCTTGTTGTACCAAGCAGCTAATTTTTATTTTATTTTAAAATCTAAGTCAAATCACTCTAGTTTTTTTAATCAAATCACGCGAGATTAACGTTTTTTGTCTATTTTCCGCGTCTTATTATAAGCGATATCCACATATTTACAGGGTTTCCCGTCCCTCCACGCAAATGAAGGTACATTTCCTAACATTAAACCCTTTCTTTGGCCCTATACAAATTAGTGTGAATAAGCGAGGAGCTCGAATAGAAATATTTTCCTACTCGTCAGGAGCTCAGTGGTAAGCTCCCGATCGTAGTTCAAGTTTTATCCCAATGGCATAGCTGTGCAATACGCATCTTTGACTGCGCAACCCGTATCAGGTCTTTGTGAATACCATTATCTATCAGACACCTTCTAGCTAACGAGGGGGATAGACGCGTCTGCTCGATGCTCTGTTCAGGCAACTGTGGGTACACTTCCATCGACCCCCTACCAAAATTAACTATTCTTTACGACCTATAAAGTTAGTTAAATTACATACAGACACAAACGATCCATGTTGAGTTAGACTACGGGGGAAACGGTGAGTTTCGCGGTTCGATTCTCGGCTGTGTGTACTGGGGGAGGTAGTTTGAGCCCATACCTGCACTTGAAAGGGTTTTTTTTTATGATTTCACCCTCTCAGGGTAGCAATCTAAAGTCACAACAATTACAATTTATAAATGAATATGTCAATGTTGCCATCTCCTTTCTGTCTTTAATTCTCCTAGGATTTTCAGAGCTAAGGTGTTGGCCTCACAATTATACTTTTTTGGGTTTTCTTATCCAAAAGTAGAACAGAGGTGAACGGAGGCCTTTAATTTTTGGAAATTCTTTTCTTCAACCTGATTTCACGCAACTCGATGGCTGTGTGGTCTAACACGCTACTCTCGCAGTAGACAATACTACTAATGACGGGGAGATCAAAGTTCGAATCTCGGTCGTATGTGGTGATGCGTGTTTTCCACTCTCCCTCTACGCAATTGTAGGTAAACGCACGTGCACAACCGGACGCGCAAATGCGGTACACAAAGCTAGGAGGTGGGCTGATAGATCGACAAACGCTAATTTGAGTTCAAATCTTGTCGCTAATTATTTTGACCCATCAAATCTCGCAAATGCGGGTACACAGAGATTCATTTTAAATGTTTATGAATTTGACTCCTGAAACTTAAAATACATTTAAGCAGTGAAACTGGTGGAAATGATAAATATTAAAAGTATACTGGTTCCTCCTACAGCCCAAATAATTATTTGTTTGCTAAAGCTTAAATGTTTACTACTCTGACTCTGGCAATGTTGAGACATGTATATTGCCCCCCCTGACTGGGGTTCCAGGAAGGTTTTTATAAAGACTTTCCATTCTCCCTCAGTGCAAATGTGGATACACTTCTCTAATCTTGTCATTAGGTTTAAGTGGCTAATTTATATAGTTTCGAGCATTAAATAATACTTATGAATTTTTATAAAAGTTTTATAAGATATTGAGATTTTCGGTCTTGTATTCTCTCTTGCGTTCCGGGCCGCCCATCTGTGCTAACCGCATCCGGGTTCGAATCCCGTATTCAGATGTCAATGATGGAGTAAGCATAAATAAATAATAGCTTTGGCCGTTTTCCCCATTTCAACTCGACACATATGTTGCTACATCACTAATTTTATTATTCTAAACTCTCTTCATTTGGGTTTTCACGCTCGCCCGAAGAGAAAAGTTCGAATCCCTGTCGCGCTTGTGTACCGAGGATGGTTTTTCCCCCTCATCGTCCGTCTGCTCCGTCTAGAGGGATACATTCTAATTTCTTTTTTTCATTTGTATACGAACGTATTATTCTGTTCAATTATTAAATATATATGCACCTATATACTTGAGTTCTAGAGGTGTATATCGAGTTGCAATGTTAGGTTAAGTTGGTTAGTATGTTGCGTGTTTAAAAAGTATTGAAGTACCATAGTGATAATAATATTGTAAGGTATAATAGATCAAGCACGTAGCCAGGGAAAAAAATTTCGTTCGGTGGCCCAAATTTCTGACGAAAACATAAATATTTGTATAAATGGTACACAAACTTTCTCGCTACTTTAAATATTAGAAATTTACTTAAAAAACGTTAAGATATGGGAAAATAAATGATTGACATTGTTGCAAAAACATATTGTAAATAAGAGTATTACGTTCCCCAAATAGCATAAAAGAAACATCGAGAAAAGAGGAAAATTTTTTGGGCCACCAAAGAGCATACAATCGATTCTACATTCAAAGGGCATATATATATAAACCCGTTTACGGGTAATAGAAATTACGAGGAAGTGACTGAAGAGATTTTGATAAACGACCACTGTTTTAAAATGGTTGGGAATCCGGGATGTCGGGAAAAATAGTGTTTTCCACGAAAAACCAGATTTCACAGAAAATTTTTCAGTTTTTCATTCTTTTGTTTAACCATATAAAAAACCGTTATTTGCTGCATGCTGTAAATCTCTCCATAAAATATATATATTTTTTGGCTAAAAAATAAAACTAAATTTTTTTATTTGTTGTCCGAACATATCAAAATTTCTCTCTTTGGTTGAATATCCTCTTTTGATGGGGTCAAAAACACATCTGATTGAGATGCCTAAACAAGGGAAACATTTATCTTTTATTGGAATTTGCTTCGTTAATAATTTGTGCCAACTAAGGATATTACTCACAAAGCATGTGACTTTTTCACCTTCAAAGATGTATTATTTTCATGAACTCCCAAAATGACCAAAATGTCTATGTGTGTGTGTGTTTCGATAATTGCCTATAAGATTAATTTCGTTCAGATGAAAGTGATCAACTATATCAAAAAAACTGTAATGTTGGGGCTTCACTCATTTCGTATTGCCATCTTTGAGCATTCGCTGTAGCAGTAAGTTGTTCTCCCCTTGTTTTTTTCCTTCTTAGCGGGAAATTGATTTAAACACTCGAGAAGAATAAGAAACACAACTTGTAATAATTTACGACTGATCGGGTCTCAAACTGTACCTTCTATACTGTAGCAGACAATTGAGTAGTCCCTGGTTAATTTATCTTGTATTGTGTTATTATGTGATCTTGTATTTTACTGCTTATTATAGGCTCTGCTCTCGGGCAGCCTTTATATCATTATTACTAGTTTATTTGCAGCCGTGTAGACGGCCTCCTTATGTCTATACTCGTTGTACTTGGACTAGCTGGGTATACCTTGTAGACATGTTTTGTTCGTGAGTGTGGCCACTATAGGCTCCTCTTAAAAGGGGATAAAAATTAGCCCCAGTTAAGGAAGTTCTTAAAAACCCTGAGTGAGCATAAGATGATGGGTTAGTGGTCATGTGCTTTGGGGTACAGACATTTAAACCGAACGAGCTCTTTTTAAGGTCAGTTCAAGGGATTTCTTAAAAGGTTTATAATTATTGACCCACCACTGTTCCCCTTTGTTTTTAGTGGGCGATTTGTGGGGTTTGTCTTCTCGAGAGCCTTTATGACCCTGGATATTGATCCCAAACAGTAATTTGCTTTAGTTAACCCCTATTTGCTCATTTTCCTGTACTCACAAGGCTCATGATACTGGACTTTTTGTTTTCAATTTATTATGTTTTTTTTTATCTTCTTGTTGTGATACTACATTCTAGAATCACATTTATTTATTACAGAAGACAACGGAAACCAAATTAACTATCCTTAATGTCACATACTGTACTTTTTAATAGTTCTTTAAATTTAAAACTCTGTATTATTTGTATTTCTTTCTTTATGTGTTTTGTTTTACCTTCTCTAAACCTTTATGGAGGGCATTTAAATCAATAATATTGAGCATAATTCAAAAATTAAAAGGTTAAGTTGTTAAGTTCGTAAAAAATAGTGTCTATATTTTGTTTCATGCGTGATGTTCAAATATGTATTGGAATGTATTATAAGAACAAAAACGATAGAAACGACAATTTCAATTAATGTTTTGTGTACCCCATCTAGCTTTTCACATTCTTACAAATGCTTGTGAGTTGAGCTATGTTTCAATGTTGTTAATTAATTTTGAAGGAGTGATATTTGAAATGTTTGAGTACCACATCTAGAGTTTAAAAAATTCTCTCTCCCCCTCAGACTCTCTTACGCCTCTCCCACTCTCTCTCCTCACAAACAAAACACACACATTTTTTCTCTTCGCCCAGTTTTATATCGTTCTAGCACATAAACTTACACTCACACTCACTCGATTTCTCTCAATTGGTTATTCTCAGTTCTTACACTCACTTTCTCACACTCACCTCACTCGATCATTCTCAATTGGTTATTCTCAGTCTCTTACACTCACTTTCTCACACTCACCACTCACTCTATCTCTCTCAATTGGTTATTCTCAGTCTCTTACACTCACTTTCTCCCCACTCACACTAACTCTATTTCTCTCAATTGGTTATTTTCAGTCTCTTACACTCACTTTCTCACACTCACACTCACACTACACGATCTCTCTCAATTGGTTATTCTCAGAGTTTATAATACTTTCCAACTCACTGATTTCTCTCAATTGGTTATTCTCAGTCCCTTATTTCTCACTTACTCACACTCACACTCACTCGACTCTCTCAATTGGTTTTTCTCAGTTCTTACACTCACTTTCCACACAAAACTCACCTACAAGCTTTATTATTATTATTTTTAAAATTTTTTTATTATTATTTATTATTATTTTACTATTTAGCACCCGTTTGGGTTATACGCTTTAAGTACTAATTTAGCTAATGGATTAGGGAAAAGGAAGGTTTAATTAGAGGAAGTGAGCCCCAAATTTTGTGTGGAGGGAGAGTGGAAAACCATTTAGGAAAAACCACCCCATTCACCCGACCGCGATTCGAACCTCGATCTTTCCGTCCTTTGTAATCGGGCTCAACACACATAGCGCGTTAACCAACTACGCCTCCAAGGCGGGTAACACGCTTATACAATCATACTCAAACACTTTCACTCTCATTTTCAATATCACATTTAATCACACTCTTTATTTTATATCTTATTTATAATTTGATAATCCCGTTTCCGGCAATATAAACTACGAGGAAATGACTGAACTATTTTGACAAACAAACACTCATTTTAAAAACTAGGGAATCAGGATGCCGTTTAAAAAATTTTGGGGCCCAAAACTAAAACCCAGTTTTCATAGCGAATTTTGCATCTTTTTCTTCTGTGTGGGCAGTGGTCCATCTGTACTATCATTCTTTGTTTACATCACCATGGAAACCATGATTTGTATATAGCTGTATATTGGCAAATACAATATTTAGTGTTTGTTTAAAAATAATATAATTCCATAGTTAGGGACTTGAGTTTTTGTGAACTAAAAGGTATGATCTGGGAGAGGGGTTTATTTTAAAGTTTTCATTGGGGGATGACGGGGAAAATATAAGATTTTTTTTCAAAAAGCCAGTGGAAAAATTAAAAAATATAATTATAGTTTATAGCCTTGACGAGAAATTTTACCCCAAAAAGTGAGTGAAGTTTATTATAGAGAAGTAGCTTTTTTCGCCCTTACAAACAACTTGCCCCAACGTGATTTGGGTGGATTTTGGCACGTGACCACGCCCCCCTTGCTCTTGATTGGCTCTATAAATAGCCCCCCTTCCCCATTCTGACCTACTTTCCCCTCAGTAA